>CM047585.1:13313706-13397858 GCA_026184515.1 Peronosclerospora sorghi
CTAACGAGAAGTCATGTGCTCTCAGCTTCACATACTGTCCTGCAGCTATGGGCGCTAGGGCGCGGGCTGTAGCAGACAAACCAGGTAGCTAAAACAAACTGTCAGCACCACTACAGAAGCCAAGACACATACGCATCTTACATACACAACAGCAGGTTCAATCCCAGAGGTAAAGCTAACGAGAAGTCACGTGCCCTCAGCTTCACATACTGTCCTGCAGCTATGGGCGCTAGTGCGCGGGCTGTAGCAGACAAACCCGGTCACGAAAACAAACTGTCAGCACCACTACAGAAAGCCAAGATACAGGCGCACCTTATAAGCATATCGGCAGGTCTGATTGTGGTCGGAAGCTCCCGGAAAGTCATGCTCCCTCGGCCGCCCAAGTTGGTTGATTGGGAATTCTCGAGTGTTTTCAAGTGGTTAAGTATTTTATTTTGGAAAAGGTATTTTCAGCCAATCAGAGGCGACCCGCGACGGCCACCTCGCGACGGCCACCTCGCGGTTAATAGATTTATGATTGGTATGACTGTGGGTATATAATTGAAATTTTTGACCAAGCAGGAGCGACATGCGACGGCCACCTCGCGACGGCCAGCTCTCTCAATCAGATTACAGAGGGTTTCTGAAGTAACTGTCAAGGATGATCAATCAGGTTACAGAGGGAGCCAGTGGTAACTCTCAAGGAGGATCAATCAGGTTATAGAGGGACTCAGAGGTAACTGCCACGTATTGAAGTCAGTGCTGAAGTAGCCAAAAAGTAGTGGGTGAAAAAAGTGATTGACTTTGATGTACGAGTTAGTAACACTTAATAGAACGAAATTTCCCTTGAAGTGCGCAGATCTTTGGCGGCCGTGAAAACATTCTTTTTTAAACCAACACAAAAACCAAGTGTAATGCAAGGAAGTCGTTGAGCTAACTCCCTAACAAGTGGAGCAGCATCCGTTTGAAGTGCGCTAGTGTTGGGGGAAGCCGGGAACCGCCTTTGGAAGTGTATCCCTAGTGTGTTTGACTGATTTGTTGGTTCGGACAGAAGTATTAAGTACCCGGGAAGTAAAGCAAGGAGGAATAGCTTATTACCTCTTTGTGTTGTTGATTAAGTGGATTTATAATAATTTTCAACTCCTTCACGACAGGGCACATGGTGCTGTGTCAGGTATGGAATACGGAAATGTGGGTGCCGGGCATGCACAAATGCCGCATTTTGTCCAAGGTACGAATAACATACCTAAATTGACTGATAAATTTTCGTGCGTGGAAATTTACCGTCCTAGGCGCATGATTTAAATAGTGGGACTATCTCTTAATGGAGTCCATAGAAATTGCAGATATGGCCTCCTGATTCACGTGGACAGGGAGGTCTAAAGTAAATAAATTGGGAGAGCACTTGGAGGGTACAGCCTCCGAATACTTTCGCTCGAACATTTGGACATGGTGGCAACTGTCGCCCCGTTTACGTTTCTTTTGGAGCAAATGCGGTTGGTTTCAAGGTAAATGTATACACCACCAAGTGGGAGTGTGGTTCGCGTCTGAAAAAAGATTCGAAAAGGGCGTGGACACAACATTATTTATATCTAGTAGCTTTGGCCCGTGACAGTGGGTCAAGTGAAAAAATCCTAGTGGAAATATTGTAAAGTTGGCGGCACCGCGGATTAAAATCATGTTGATGACTCTGAGAGGCAGGACTACCTGCCCCGCCCAAAAGTTAATTGCTTAGGCACAAGATCTAGAAGATGAAGCTTTGAGAACCAGATACCCGCAAGATTGCAACCCATTTAGATAGTTCAACAGAAAGAGGCGTGGATGTTATGTATGTGGAAGTGAAGGGCATATAAAAAAGAAACTGTCCAGAAAGACTGAGGTGAAATTCAAGTAACCCTGGTGAGAGGCAGGCAAATAAAACCAGTGAAGTTTGGTCGAAAAAGGTTGTACTTTAAACCCTAAAAACAATATTGGATGACGAGACAAAAGAGTGTCTAGGTGGAATATGCGAGGAAAATCTTTGGATTGTTGACAATGGCGCAAGTAGACACTTATTGCCGAGCGCAAAATTACTAGAAGATGTTAGGAAATCCAGTCAAAATGACACATTCACCTTACCTGATGGTAGACTGCCAAGGTTGAAAGGATTACTTTGAAGACTAACTGTCGTAATCCAACGGTCATTGAATTGACGGAGGTGTACTATGCACCCAAATTGGTCAAGAACCTAATTTCGCTAGGAAGGTTACGGGAGAATGGGTGCACCACGGATGAAGGTCACCAAATTAATATGGTTTTAAAGGAAGAATATTGTTACGAATTGAAACCTTTGATGCCGTGTTTATGGAAAATTTAACAAGTGTTAAGAAATATGAAGTTATGAGCGTTTTTATCGAACATGGTATTGAACAAAATGGAAGATAGCAAACCGAACCAATTTCACGAAGGAAGTCTACACCACTTCCACGTGCGTTTGGGTCACCTAGCGTATGAAAAAAATTGGCTATCGACCGAAGGTCTGGCATATTCGTTACGGACAACAAAAATCCAATTACCGGACCTGGGCTGAAGGCAAGGCAACGCGCATGAAACAACCAAGAAAAGATTCGTGCAGAAATGCACCGATTGATCAAATCGGAGGAGCGATTTGCAAGGACTTCAAAAGTCCAATCACTCCCCTAGATCGACGTGGAAATCGTTTTCTCGTGGTGTTGGTGCATTAATTCTCAAATTACGTGAGAGTTTTTGCCACTAATACAAAAGATCGAGCGGCAAAAATGTTCGAACACTTTATCTCGTGGTTTGGAAATGAGTTGAACGGTCGTGTTCACGTACCAAGAACCGATGGTGGCGGGGAATGCCAGAATGTGGATATGTTTTGTAAGCAGACTGGTATGCGCAGACAGATTACCGAGGCTGTAAATCTAGCCTCATATTGTAAATCTGAACGTACATTTTAATTTTCTACTGTGTATTACTTTTGATTCTGGAGTTTATTTGAGTTATTGATCGGAGGCTGAGTATGATGCTTACATACTCAACAGAACTTCGATAAGAGCGAACCTAGGAAGGATATGCCCGATTGAACTGTTGGCTTGGAAGAGACCATTCCTGACAGATATTGTCGTTTTTGGTTCTCCGTGTATGGCTTGGAGAGATTACAAGAAGAAGGCTCTTGCAAGACAAGAGGAGCGTGCGTTGATATTTGTCAAGAGTGACGAGACCAAGGGTTATAAGGTTTTGTTGCTGAAGGACAGAGGGGTTAAGGTCACACGGAATGTGACGGATATAGGAAAAATCAATAAGAATGCGATAGACAAGTGTTGAAAAAATGGTAAATGTCGCGGAATCGGAGCTCAAACTTAGAGTCAAGTCACAAAGTCACGCAAGGTAAAGTCGTTCAAAACCTGAAGAAGAAAAAACTGTTTTGAACGATGGAAATGAAGTGAAAAGTGGCGCATAAGAAATGGCTTCTCGCGTTAGAAAATCCAATCGGAAGAAGAAGAAAACACAGAAGGCCAAGGAATTCGAAGAACTGTGTGAAAAGAAGAAAAAAAGAAGAATTAATTTCGAACAATACTAGTGTAACCAACGAAACAGTTGGAAGTTGTAACGGTACAACTGCTGGAAGTGCGTTGTTTGTATACTCGGTATCGGAAATTTTGAATGTTTGAAATGACTTGAGAGCAGCAGTGCCGGATCCAGGTAGGCACATGCAAGTCCGAACGGAGATATGTGGACTGCTTCAGATATTAGAGAACCTCCTCATTTAATCGGGATAGGTGTAAGCCATGTCAAGCGTGTCCTGTAATGGCCTCTTCATTACATTTGGACCACGACTCTACCCGACCTTGAATTCTAGTCCCCTGCGGGACTCGAACCCGCGATCTCCCGGTCCCGTGGTGGGGCCTTAACCACTGCACCACAGGGTCAATGTGGACTGCTGCAGAGCAGACGGAAATGGAGTTGCTCGAAAATTTAGAAAACGTGGAAACTTGTACGCCAACCCAGACAAGGTAGCTCTCCCGACCAGGTGGGTCTATAAGAACAAATTTGAAGTTAAATCGAACGGTCGACAGGCACAAGGCGCGTCTCGTTGCAAGGAGCGACAAGCAGATTTATGGCAAATATTACCTCTTTACGTCCTCCACAATGATGTAGCTAAACAACGTCAATGTCATTTTGATGTTAGCGCAAATCTGGGGGACGGCATGGAGATGTACCCAGCGCTTAACCCAGGCCAAGACTGAATATGGTTAGGAAATAGTATTGGAAGTGACTCATGGGGAATGTAAATTGGCGGAGAAGCTAGAATTTCTTGGCGTGGCGTCCAAGAAAGATTTGGCGCTAAAATTACGATGGAACCGTTAAACCTTTACGGGATTAAACAAGCCGGGAGATTATGGCAAAAGTGCTTGTGTGAAACACCGAAATTGTATTTCGTACAGTGTGTCATCGATACATGTATATTTGTTAAAATTGAGGAAATGGAACGGTATTGGTGGGTGCCTAGGTAGATGACCTTTTGGTCACAGGTATCAACGATGAAATTGCTTACAATTTACTTTCGGATATAAAATTGTTGAAATAAAAAGATCTTGGAAAAGTCGATAAGGTCTTGGGAATAAGGATCGGATGAGGATTAAGAGATGGTTACCTTCTGGATCAAGAGGCGACGATCAATGACGTGCTAAAAAATATGATCTCTCGAAAACGAATCCGGCTAAAACTACAGTTCTGAATTTAGATGAAGCAGTTTTGATGAACTGTTGCCGGTAAGCCAGGCGGATATGCGATGCGTGAAAAGTTTTCAAGCTCTCGTTGGAAGCCTCTTATGGATTTCGCGGTGCACACGCCCAGATATTTAGTTTGCTGTGCATCGCTCTACCCGAAGGACGGATGCGCTTACCTCAGGTGACTATAAAATTGCAAAAAGGGTACTGAAATACTGAAAAAGAAACGAGTGATTTGCGTTCGAGTTTAGTGCACGAAGAATTTTTGCCGCTTCCTGTTTGGATCACATGTTATAGCGACACCGATTTCGCGGCCTATAAGAATGATTGCAAGAGTGTCTGTGCGATGGTGATTTATGTTATTGGAATGGTGGTAATATGGTAGTGCAAGAAGCAAACCACTGTGGCACTGTCGAAATCAGAGGCTAAATTTGTGGCTGTCTCAATGGGCGGTCGAGAAGCGATCGGTTTGAAATAGTTAGTTAACAAATTAAAAATTCTCTCGAAGACGCCACTGATTTTAAAGATCGACAACCATGCGGCCATAAGGCATGTGGAGAGTAAAGTTATTTCTGTAAGCACGAAACACATCGATTTGAAATTGAAATTTTTAAGGATTATGCAAAAACGGTGTTGTTTTGGCTACCCATGTGCCAAGCGTGGATATAGTTGCATACCTATTCACCAAGGATTCGAGTGCGCAACGCATGAAGGAATTGCGATCGAAAATTGCACGCTGCTTCAACGGCAAAAATACGTTATTGATCAAGAATGCTTGGATGCAATGAATACAATTTGGCAAAAACGACTAAATAGAAACAGTCTCAAATAGATTCTTCTTCATTAAAAACAAAGGTTAATCGTTTTCATGAGGATGCGCGAAAAGAGGCAATTCGAAACAGTACTAAAGTGTAGAAAGCGTTTAAGGAAGAAAGCTATGGAGATAATCAAGTGGTGAAGTTATGAGCGTTAGTGCGACGGCTTCATCCAAGTCGAATATTTCGTATATTCGCATAAATATAGCCGACATATTGCCGCAATGATAGAAGAAAACCCCGCATCTGACGATACGATTGTGGCTTAGTTTAATTGCAATGAGTGCATGGCCAGACTATCGGGAGTTTGTCAATGGCATAAAGAGAGTCAGGCGAAGGTTTTGGATTTGTATATAGCTCAGCGCGATCCATACAATGAGTGACAGGGGATGTAAGTCCTGGAAGTTTAATATAAATTCCCTCATCTCATATACTAAGAGGGAGACGGCGTAGACATCGGACAGCGGCGGATCGATAAACAGCAAAGTAACATGGATAGTATGAAATAACGAATGGAAATCAGATCGATTGTTAGAGCAAGACGACCAACGATAGAATGGAGGTTTACGATTTATGACGCATAATGTACAAGGCTTTAAGTCAGAGGATAAATCACTTCAAGATTGAAGAAAGCACGCGACGGCATATCGTTCGTATCATATATCTAAGAGAACCGTATAATGTCGATCCCAGAGGCGCCATTACTTACTGATATGTGGGAGATCTTATAAAGTATGAAAATCAAAAACCGACCTAACTTTTCCTCTTCGTCAATTTGGTACAGAAGTGGGAAATGCTTTTCCTGAACTATTGACATATGTGAAAGTATAAAACTATATCTAAATCGTAAGGATATAAAACGAAAAGGAAAAGAGAAAATGTGTTATTATAAAATTATACACTTTATCCGCATGTATCTATATGCATTTATAGCAAATCAGTACCCGTCCTTTGATTTTAATTTTACCCAAACTTCCAACATGGGTACACGTAAATTCAACACTTCTCCTGAAACTGCGCGACCTATAACTCAATCATTATCAATCCAATTAGTTTTCGGAATCTTGAATCCATTGTGTGTTGTATCCTTCGTCAGTAGGTCTGCAATCATTTTCCATACTTGGCACGTGAGCTGCCTCGACAACTCCCTTCTTTTCAACTTCTTTATAAAACTTCAACTTGATATAGACGTGCTTTTTACTTCCAGCACTCTCTTCGATTCGACTTTCTTGATGGCTGCTTGATTATCGATCTTCAACAAAAGAGGCGTTTTCGTATGCAATTTTATTTTACAAGACATTTCTTTCAATCCGAGCTCTTCTTTACCACCCACTGCTACTGCAACAAAAAAAATCGGCTTCAAGCCAGCAACAACAGTTTCAGTTTAATTGGTTTTCAAAAATATGCAGGTGTCTGTAGCACACTGTGTGAATTCCATTTCTATCAATGTCTTACACAACAATTGATGTCATAGTCCGCTGGATTGTTAAATCCCGTAAATATTTCGTTTCAATTGTAGCACCAATTCACTTACAGACGTCACACCAAATATCGCAAGTTGTTCTTTTTCAACTTTTATACCTTGAGGTACTTCAGTAGATAGTGTGACCGAACTTAGTTTCTTGCACTGCCACAAATCACAGTTTCATTAACGAATACCACGGCAGCGCTAACTCTTTTCTTGTCCATCTTGCCTGCCGCAAAATATGCATCCGTATAGCAGGTAATTCGAATTGCCATAGATAAACCCTCATCGTTCTTCAGGTGAATCTTCAAGGACTCGGTCCCTTTTAGAAACTATACCACCCGCTTCTCTGCCTTAATCTCCCATCCTGAGAGCGTCTCGTCGCTCGATGCGCAGCAAACGAAATGTTCGGTCGTGTACAACGGGATATTCACAAAAGACTTCTGCCCAAAAACTGATTTCTTCACGCATGGTGAATCTAGCGAGATTGGATAAGCAGTAGTACTAAAATCCGGACCAAAGGCTGAAATTTCTTCATACACGGCAAATTCTGGGTAGATTTGATAGGGAGTAGTTCTTTGAACTCCTTAATACATTCCACATCCAGAACAGATGTTTTTGCTGGTTCACCTTATTCAAACCATGTATTTTCAGTAGTTTATCAATAGTTGCTGCTTGATCGATCGCGAAATCATCACTAGGACTTCCGGCAATTCTAATGTCCAAAACTCATCTCAACGTTACCCCAATCTTTAAATTCGAGAATTTCCATATCTTTGAAAAAATCATTGACTACTTAAATTGTAGTCACCGTGACCAAAAGGTTGTCAACGTAAGATCCGACCTAAACAGTGGCATTTTCAACTTTTTACAAAACACACGTATCCGTGACACACTGCATGAAATATATTCCTTGTGAGGTCCCACAAAACAACAGGTGCCAGAGCCTTAGTGCTAGTTCATCACTGGATTCCACGCAAAATATTTACAGGGTATGGAAATCGGTTTTTCCTTGGGTAAGCGTTAGGCACATCACCGTGCTGCGCTCGCACACCCCAAATTTGTGTCATTGCAAGGATAACTTACACATGATTAATATCCATAACAGTGGAAAACGTCAGAGCGTAATTTGGTCTTATAGACCCATTTTGTTGGCAGAGGTTCCTTTTCAGGTAGCCTCTTTACCAATCTCCAGGTTTCCAGATCCTTGAGTGATTTTTATTTGGCTTTCTCAGCCAATTAAGCCCGAGCAAACGTAGACGTTCTATGGATGTGTAAATACCGGCCACATCAAGCGAAATTATTCCCAAGAACGAAACAAAGAAATGCTATCAAGGAAGGCACCATTCTCCACTATCCAGTTCCTGCTCCCATGCTATCAATTCTTGGGCGTGACACACACTAATCCTGACGCATCGGATCATACCTGGTCATGATAGAAATTTTCAAAAGGGCACAGTGCACGTCACGATATTTTACACTACATTTTCACGCGACCCCCTTTTTCAGACCAGAGCTATTAGGTATAGTAGTGCTCGGTCCGACTCCTTACTGGATTCTTCTCCGAGGCAAACCATATATCTTTTTTTTTCATATTAAAAGCGCTAAATTACTGAATGTAAATAAGGACACATCGGCCATGAGGTTCCAATATTCGAACACAAATATTCCTCCCTGTCGTTCCCATCAAATGTTCCTTCAACTTATTCACTTTCAAACGTTCCGTCCATGCAAAACCGGATGAAATCTCAGCGATATCAATCGCTTCCATATGAGATAAGCCCATTGTTTGAAACTGGCACCAATCCCCGGGTATATTTCTGTAACCGAGACCTATTCGATGCACAGTCTTCAGTGTGTCAGCTCAAGTTCTCCGAACTATTGAAAATAGTGATTATACTGGTTTTGTCAAAACCGGGTAATATTATATTTTCATTAGTAGCAGTATTTATTCGTAATTACGTAATGGGCTTACCTCTACGAGATCGCCAACCCGTGTTCTGAACACCCTCTGCAAAAGAATGTACGTTGTCTATAAAAGTGTTCGACGGTACTGAAGTGTATCGTGGGTTGGGCGCTGTTTTTTTGGAATGGGGGACGAGATTTACTCGTCGAATTTCTATAGCCGAATCTGCGTGTGGATTCTTTTAGAGTGAAGATATAAAGGTTGACCTCCTTGGACATTACCTCATCGGAACTGCTGAAAGGTATTATAATCGACATGTTCACTCGTGGTGGAACGAGTCACCGACACAGATGCATGTGATGAACAAGATGTTGAATGCATTTCCCACTTCCACTAGCTCTGCCCAGGCCATGAAACTTTTTACAAGGCGCAAAAATCTACGGCGATCCTGGAATGAGCACTAGCATACTTAGTTGCTATTTCGGAAGCCGTTGGTGGACGTGAACCATTTGTCTTAGGTTATGTGGTTCATTATGCCTCGCCGGATTTGAGGTCAGATTTTTTACGACATGACAAAGGGCTATGTGAATTTGCTCAAGCAGTGGAAGGAAAAACACGAACCACAAAGACTTTCAGTGCTGATGCCCTAAATTTTGTCGAAGAAAACAAAAAAGTGAATAAATGCCATGGTTGCGGAAAAGTTGGACACATTTGTCCAAAATGTCCCATTAAGGCTGACAAAAAGGTTGATTTCTCGCTAACCATTAGCGACAACCTGGCCGACATTTCATGCAGCACTTGGATTTTTTGCAGTGGTGCTAGTATACAAATTTTCAATGACAAGAAATACCTCCGTGATGGTGAAGGTGTTGATGGCACTTGTTACCAGGCCTCCAGAGGCGATTTCCAACGTAAAACTTCATTGCTTGGGCTTCGGTTCAAAATTTAAGCAGTAGATTGAACCGCATCGCCCCAAACCAAAAAGATTAAGGCCACTTGCAAACAACCCGCATCTCGCCATGTTGATGATTGTGCGATCCACAGCTTCGGCCTTACCATTGCTGAGAGGTTGTTGTATTGACTAATTTATTGCTCAACACCAGTTCGTTCATATAATCCATCAAGATTTTTATTCTCTTATCCTCCATCGGTACGCAGTATATGTATCTTACAATAAAATTGCAGCTCGAAGAGCGCCAAAACTGTTCAAATTTTTTGGCGGAGACATATTTGGTGTTGGCCAAAAAACACGAACATAGTGATCAACGAAGTTGATCATGTATCGATTTCCCAATCGATCTTCATTTGTAATTGGCCGCTTTAAATCGGAGCAAATTACACCGCCGATTCGATCAATATGAGAAGTCAGCTGGATCCCACTAGAGGTATCCTTGGACAGACGTTCCACGGCACCGTGATTGAAAGGTCTGAGTCTATCATGAAAATGCATTAATGACCTTTTTCGGACATCCGATGCTCAATCCAAATCAGAGTTGTTTTCTTCCATAATCGCAAGAACAGTATAAAAACTAAGCCTATCATCAATAATAAATTTTACCACAACTGTTAAAACCTTGTTGGTCTTTTGGATATCAAAAATTGGACTTTGCTTCGACGTATGCAACATATTTTTTTTGCCGTTGCCGTATGCCATTTCACACCATTTTCCTCCAAAAAACCCTAGGACAGAATGTTTTTCGACAATTCTCCACGAAATGACGTTATCAACACGAATCGTGTTCGTCTTTCCATTCGCGATACTTGAATCATTACCAACCATTGAGCGAAACTTGTAATTTTTACCGTTTCAGTTGTAACTTTGTCAAGAGTAGCTCGATCTCCATCGTTTTCTTGGCTTGATTTCGTGTGACGTAGCACTCGCGTTTTCATTTGGTGTTTTTCTTGGACTTCTTGGACTCTTGAGAAACAGAAGCTTCCCGTGATGGCCGAACATCTAGCAATCCTTGTCGCAATTGTTCGGTTTGAGCTTGATATAAGGTTTCAATGTTTTTCAAGTGCTGAGTGACCACAACCTTGTGCTCCAACTTCAAATAAACCTTGAATCCCTTGACATCTTCACTTTTGCCGATAATGACGGCAACTTGAGCCCTGTGTGCGAGAGAACTTTTCCAGGATTTCTTTATACCGTACACGTTGAACCAAAAGTCACAATCTCGCCAAGATCTGGTTTTTTGTGCGTAAGGTGCAGTTGAATACATCAGGTCCGTAAATTTCGTAACGGAAATGGACCCGAAAATTTTTGGCCAAGCGATGATGAGCAGCAACAAGGACAAGTGGAAAGTTGCCATGCAGAAGGAACTCGATCCCCTTGAAAGAAATGAAGTTTGGATCCTTGTGGAGAAGCCCAAGGATTACCATCTTCTTCACACGAAGTGGGTGTTCAAGACCAAACTGGATGAAAAATGGAAATATCGAATGATATAAAGCAAGCCTTTTTGCATGCGGCAACGAGAATAGGTTAGGCGTGGACTACAATTTAACTTCACCGCGGTGATTGATATGGGAACCGTGAAGCTAGTGTTGGCTTTAGCGGTAAAGCGGAATGTGCCTGCTCGGCATTGATATATTCCTAATTTTTTATGTAAAGGTATCGGAAAATGAACACTGTATTTTTTGTTCATACTGCAAGGAATGGATAGAAAAAGCATGGAGGACAATCAAGAATGTCATGAATAAAATTTACTTAAGTTAAACAAGACTATTTATGGCCTCAAACAGGCAGGAGGGCTGTGGAATCAGTTGATGTATGAAAAACTGCTAGATTTGAAATTTTTCACAATGTATCTCTGATACATGTGCATGTATGTCAAGCGAGCTGATGACCAAGTTGTGATTGTTGGCATTTACGTTGATGATTTGCTTGTGAATTGGAGTAAGGAGGTCTTCGACAAATTTTTCGAGGATCTTTGGAGATCAAGAATTTTGAAAAGTATTTAAATTCTTGGGTATGCCAGTTTTTTTGGAGAAATTTTGGGATACAAACTAGATCAATAGGTGGCGATCGATGGAATCATTCTAGACTTTGGTTTGCATTATGATAACACAGTTTGGACGCCAATCGGCCAAGATTTCGAGTATTTAGCGCTGCAACCGAGTGAAGCTTTGAAAAGTACTTGTTTAGAAAAAATCAAGGATTTTCAATATCACGTCGGAAGTTTGCTTTGGATTTCACTATGTACAAGACCGGACATAGCATACGCTGTCCACAAGGCTACTTGAAGGACAAATGCACATAAAATAGCTGACTGGAACCTAGCCAAGAAGATAGTGCAATATCTCAAGGGGACCAAGTCCCTTAAACTTTGTATGGGCAAGTGCAATGTTTCGAATGAATTTATGACTGTGAAGGGCTACCGCGATGATGACTACGGTGGGTCAAAAGAAGACCAAAAGTAGACTACAGGTGGCTTAATTTTCGTGGACGGCATGTTCGTGAGCTAGATCTGTAAGAAGCAAGGTGGCGTCTATTTATCGACTATGGAATCTGAGTATTACGCTGCTTCGACCAATGTGATCAACTTACTTGGTTTCAAGGAATTTCTTGAAGAAATTCAAGTTAAACCGAAGCTATCCATGCAATTTTGTATGGATAACCAAGCTTTTGAAAGCAGTGAAAAATTAAACATATGTACATTCGGCTCAAGTGTATTATATCAAAGTTGCAAGATGGTGTTACTGAACCTGCCTAAGTTGCTACCAAGGATATGATTGAAGATGGACTTGCTAAGCATGGACAGTTCCAAGAGTTGTTGATTTGCGAAGCGCGATCGGCTAGCAACATATATGATCGGCGAAATCACATTGAAGAGGAGTGTTGAAAATAGTAAATATACTGTTTTTTGTCAAAACCGGGTATGATTATATTTTCATTAGTAGCAATGTTCATTCGAAATTATTAGTAGACTAGGTAATGTTACCCGTCGTTACGACGAATTGTTTCATTGAAATTTCATTGAAACTACAGTATATCTACATTTACTTTGAACCAAAAAATATTTTTTTTTTGCTGTTAGCGACTGCGTGTGCAATCTAGGACATTTACTGCTCCCAACATTCCGAGATTTTGCAACCACATTCAACATAGCCCTTCGTCATAACCGACGTTACGCATTAGTCGTCGTTCTACAGGTTCGCGATCGGGGTTAGTGCCGTCATAACCACCTCCCACTATTTTGGCGTCGGCCTCGATGACCTTGGGGTTGTTGTATCTCCTTCGTCGTTCTATTGCAGGCAAAGCAGACGGAGTTCCAGATCCACCACCGGATCCCTATCCATTCGCAGCCGCACCAGATTCTACACCTGAACATACGGGATGTGCTGTTCGAGCATGACTTGAAGTTTCCCTATGATGCACCGATAAAGACATTCATGTGAGTTAACCCGTTGTACCAACGAAACAAATTGAGTGGATAATCGCGCCACTATAACACTCCAACGGCCAATGAAGCCTGCGTATATGTTTTTCTCGCAATGAAATCAAACGTAAGGATACAGGTGCTGCATGCTCGACATGTTGTCTTCACCGTGCCCTTGGTATACTCGAGCGTCTCTTGAAGCATCTGCTGAATTTCTTCGATGATGTCAGTTAAGCTTGTCTGCAAGCGCAAGATATCCATCGAAATGTATTTGCGAATTATGCATATAGATGTGTGCATTTTTTGCACAGATCTATATACATAACCCGCAAATACAAGTCGATAAATTTTGGGCGCAATCTCATTGCCAAGTAGGAGGCTACCGTTGAGATGTTAAAGCCCCCCATGTTGTAAATGCTGCTTGTGCCATATTTACGCACCACCTGATGTTCAAGAAAGGCATTGTTGTATGATTACGAACGTTTTTTCCACGCCGAGTCTGGTTTTCAAGCATACGAAGCAACATGGGGTGGGGTGGAGCTATCATTGGTAGTTTAACGTTCTCACCACTGCAGCAAGATTAGAAATGTTAGCGCGCGCATCGCAGATCCTTGTATGCGTTCCCCAATCCAGTGCAGCGCATCGCACTGCATCCGAATTCCATTTTTTTTACCCAGTTTTAGCCGGAGACGTTGCTCGATCCCGTCGAATACACACCGCACTCGTGGTATATCCTGTTCATCCGGCCTTCTATCGGCGGTTGCTTTTGTTTCAGGACTGCACATTCAACACTTCAGGTGTTGCTTTTCGTATTGCTGCTAGCGTAAGCTGTATCCCTTTTCCTCAATGCGCATTGGCCACTTCTTGCTGTACATCTGTCCGAGCTGAAAGTCGCTCCTGCCTGTGACGGTTTCTCCCCATTCAAGGACTCTTTAACTCAACAAACACCGCAGCTGTTAAATCACTGAGCAATAAAAAAGTGTGTTTCAAATAGTATATATGCTAAAACAGTAGCTAATCTTGCCCAGGAGCGTCGCACCGACGGACAGACGGAAAACTTATGTGTAGGTACCCGTAGTATTGACGGGGCAGGGGCAGTTCACATGACCGGGAGACGGACGGAAAATTTTATATAGGTAGAAGATGTAAAAGCGCTATTACTAACCAATGATAAATTCGAATAGTTTTTACTTATCTGTAAAAGCGCTATTTGTAACCAATTATAAAATTGAATCCAATTATGTCCGATTTATAGTATAGTTCGAATTCAGTTAGGTACGGGATCGCGAACATCATTCTGTTGTATTCATAGATCGAGATATTCGATTGGGTACGGGCTCATCGACGACATGAATTCTATCATAGTGCCCCGTTGCCCCGTTTTACCAATGGGGCAATAAATTTAATATTTGTAACACTGCAGATTGTAAATTGGGGTTGACCTGAGAAAAAGGCGAAGTCACGGCAAATAGAGATACACTATATTTTATATTTTATCTAATTGAGCGCATCTTCATATACAACGTTTCGCATGCAGTCAGGCTGGATGCTATTCTACATAAGTCACACACGTCAGTTTATACCCGGACGTCAATTAATTCTTCCGGACCAATGGGTGAGATCAATATCCGATTCTACGTAAGTCAGGCTGGATGCTATTCTACGTAATTCAATCAATTTCAGCCAATCAAAATGAGAGCTACTCACACCAAAAGACGGATCGAATTATATTATATATAGATAAGATTACGTAATCGTACTCGATTCTAAGTACATATGTTTGGATAATGATAGGTGGTATAGGATTCACGACAGATGGAATTTACTATTGTTAAAAATAGTCTATATACTTCATTATTACAATTAGGTAGGACGATTTGTTTTTAGTTAGCAATATTTATTTCTTATCTTTTAGGTGCTAAAAATAAGGCATCTGTACTCGGTTCTGAGCACTGCCTATTTTTGTGCTGATAAGGTATGTAGGCAACGCAACAGCTGTTAGCGGTATAGTATACCTCCAACAGCTCATGCATATTCATGTTAGGCTAACTAATCACTTCTCAATAAACTTTGCATTAGATAAACATCTACTTGCATTCACTTCGTCAGGCGTTCAACAATCTCTCAAAGGGTGTCACTCTTGCAACCTAGTTGTCGAGATACAGACACGAGACGATTTGGTATATTTGACTTCATTATACGACTATTACGACTCCAGTTTCCTACGTATCTACGCTACGATGGACGCTAACACCTTTCAACAGGTTATGAACCCAAAGGGTCAAGCCGTATCAAGTGACGACGGATCCCTTGAAGAGAAGCCGGCCCCCATGGGTGCCGAAGGGATGCAGATCCTGGAGATGTTCAAGAAACTATGCGATCGCATGGACAAGCTTGAGTCTTCCAGGATCCAACCGGAGCCGAACCCAACTTCGTTTTCAATAATTCAATGCGCCTAGGGACGCGCATGCGCATGGATTCGCTCGAAAGCACTTCGGAGAAGAAGCCTCAGGTGCCCCCAAATGTACCACCAAATGAACACCAAAATAACTTTGGTATGGGTGCACCTATGCAACAACGTCCCCCTGCTTTCAAAACACCATCAGCGAAGGAGTCCAAACTCTCCATCAAGGTTTTTGATGGCACCGAGCTGTATCGTGGCCTCGGAGCTGGTTTCAAGGACTGGGGTAAAAGATTTATCCGACAGATCGCTATTGCTGAATCTTCATGTGGATATCCCTGGAGCGAAGATTTCAAGGTCGATTTGCTCGGTCATTACCTGGGTGGTACTGCCTAGAAGTACTACAACAGACGGGTCTACATATGGTTGACAGAAACGCCCACTCTCGTGCATGTGATGAGCAACATGCTCAATGCATTTCACACAAACATCACACCTGCACAGGCGATGAAACTTTTCAACAGTCGGAAGAACCCCAAGGCTTCATGGAATGACCATTTCCTTTACCTGGTTCAACTATCTGACGCTGTCACCAACAGTGATGCGCCAGTACTGGACAATGTGGTCCATTATGCCTCACCAGAATTGAAGACGGTGCTTATGTCTAAGTACGACCACACACGGACTGACTATCTTCGACACGCCGAAGAGTTGATTCAATTTGCGCAATCTATTGAAGGTGAATCAAGGCCCGTCAAGTCATATAACCAAGATGCAGTCAATTTGGTTGAAGACAAGAAGAAGGTAATCAAGTGTCCTGGTTGTGGTAAAGTAGGTCATATTAGACCGAAATGCCCTAATAATCCTGACAAAAAGCCGATTTCTCGCTCGCTGTTTCGCGTTTTGCACCGGAATCGGTTGCAAACACTTGGATACTCGATTCCGGTGCTAGTATGCGCTTGGTTAATCAGCGGAAGTATCTGCGAGATGACGAACCAGTTGAAGGAACGTGTTTCCAGGCTGATGGAAAACAGCTGGAAATTACATATAAAGGCTGGATCTTGTTGAAAGTCCATGCCAGGGGTAAACTAAATACAGTTAGTGTGTAGAACGTATTTTACGTGGATAATATCGCCAAAAACATCTTGTCGTATGGTCTTTTGGAGGAGAAAGGGTGCGAGATGGCCTACGTTAAAGTCAACCGTGTGTTATTACAAAATTCCACCCAATCTCAAATTTTCTACATCCTAAAGACCAACAAGGTCTTAACGGTGAACGTTTCAGTCATCATGGACATTGAAACTCATTTTCCGGCCGTGATGGCCATTATCGATGAAAATGACACCGTTTTGGCCCGGCAATCAGATGTCCAAAAAGGGTCATTAATGCATTTTCATGCACGACTCGGACATCTGAATTACGATGCCATTGAACGTTTGGCCAAGGATGGGTCTAGTGGGATTGTCTTGACTGACCATAAACGGATGAATTGTTTTACCTGCGCTCAGGGCAAGCAAACAAAAAATCCGAGGTCCGTCAAATACAGTGACACCAACTCACCGATTGATCGTATCGGTAGTGTCATATGTTTGGACCTAAAAGGTACAATCAACCCGAAAGACCGCGTCGGCAACAGATATATGATCAACTTTGTTGATCATAAGTCTAACTACGTGCGCGTTTTTTGGCGAAAACTAAAGATGATGCAGCCAAGGAGTTTGAACACTTCATGGCGTTTTTTGAAAGGCAGATTAACTGCAAAGTTCGAATTTTTTACGTACCGATGGAGGGTACGAGTTCAAGAATCTCGATGGTTTCTGCATGCAGACTGGTGTTGAACGCCAAATCAGTGAGGCCAACAACCAGTCTATCAATGGCAAAGCAGAACGCATGCAACGAACAGTCATGAACATGACTAGGTGCATGCTTTTCGCAAGTGGTTTACCTCTCACTCTTTGGGGCGATGCGGTTCAATACGTTGCTTATATATTGAACCGCAGCCCAAGCAATTTAAACTATCGTCGTCAGTCACCTTTGGAGGTGCTGACGAACAATCAACCAAACCTAGGAGATATCGTTGCTTTCGGCTCGATCTGCACTGTGTATAGAAATCCTGGAAAGGATTCACTAGCACATCGTGCCCAGGTTGCGGTTGTGGTTGGGAAAAGTGAAGAGGTCAAGGGGTATAAGGTTTAACTTAAGGGTGAACGCAAGGTTGTTGTGTCTCAACACATCAAAAATGTTGAAACCTTGATCCCCGACCAAAACCGTACACTTCAACAAAGTATGGTGGAAGATCGTCAATCAGGGGGGGATGTGACTACCTCTCCGACCCCCAAGAAGATGAAGGATCGCAACAAAAAACGTTGGCAACGCGAGCTCTGCGTCACGCGAAGTGTTTCAAATTCCAATCTTGAAGATCCGACTACTGCTGACAAAGTTACAACTGAAATTCCAAGTGCAGTTGAAGATGGTGGGTCCGTACATTTCGTTAGTGAAATGGACACGAAGAGTTATACTCAAGCAATGAAGTCGGCGAACAAGGACAAGTGGACGACTGCTGTTCAGGAGGAGCTTAATGCTCTTTAACGCAACGAAGTTTGGAGCGTCGTCGATAAACCTCAAGATTGTCGACCTCTCCACACAAAATGGGTGTTTAAGACAAAGCTGGACCAAGATGGTGAAATCGAACAGTTTAAGGCTAGACTCGTTGCATGTGGCAACGAGCAACGTTTTGGTATTGATTACACCTTAACGTTTGCCGCCTTTATCGATATGAAGACAGTCAAGTTGGTTCTGGCGTTGGCGACCAAGTGGCAGGTGCCTGCGAGACACGGGGATATTCCAAACGCCTATGTTAAGGCTGAGGAAAATGAACACGATATTTTCCTGTTCATCCCCAAGGTATGCATCTAAAAACTGATCCATGCACTCAAGATGACCAAGCCGAAAAAGTACTCAAGCTCAGGAAGACGCTTTACGGCCGCAAACAGGCAGTATGACTATGGAATAAGTTAATCCATGGAAAGCTATTGGAGCTGAATTTTACGCAGTTCTTGACGGACATGTGCTTATACGTCAAGCACTTGGATGGCGAAACCGTTATAGTAGGCATCTATGTTGATGACCAACTAGTAACTGTTACAAAGGAGGAGCTCGTGGGGCAATTCTTTGAAGATATGAAATGCCTCGAGATTAAGAATCTCGGCATGGTATCGAAATTCCTCGGTATGCGAGTGGTTTTTGACATCAACTCAAGATACAAGTTGGATCAAGAGGTGACCATCGATGCGACTTCAAGATGCAAGATGCAAACGCAGTCCGAACACCTATCGGCACCGACTTTGAAGATGTCTCGCTTCAACCAAGTGAACCTCTCAATAGTGATGGTTCAATCACTATCAAGGATTTCCAGTCTTTGGTCGGCAGCTTGCTTTGGATCGCTCGCAGCACCAGACCTGACATTGTGTACGCCGTTCATAAGGCGACTCGACGTACTCATGCCCCCACCACCGCTGAATTGCAACTTGCCAAGAAGATTTTGCGTTACCTCAAAGGTACCAAATATCTTAAGTTTTTTATGGGGCGTGGTGAGGTGGCGAGCAACGAGTTCAGCATCAAGGCGTATAGCGACGCGGATTATGGAGGTTCCAATAGCGATAGGAAGTCAACCTCCGGTGGACTCATTTTTTTGGATGGCCTTCTGGTGGCTTGGCTTTGCAAGAAACAAGGTGCCGTCTCATTATCGACTATGGAAGCGGAATTTATGCGGCTTCGACGAACGTGGTGATGCTTTTGGGATTCAAGGAGCTAATAGAAGAATTTCAAGTGAAGATGAAGCTACCCATGCAACTTTGTATGGACAACCAAGCAGAAATCAAGACTTTCAAGGGCGACCAAATAAGTGCCAAGATGAAGCATGTTGACATTCGAGTCAAGTTGATTGTTTCAAAGTTAAAGGATGGACTTATCGAAGCTACCTACGTTTCGACTCATGATGTGCTTAATGATGGACTTACCAAGGAACTACCTGCATCAAGGGTCGAAGAGCTACGCTCCGCGCTCTGCCTTCAACATGTGTCATTTTCGAAATACACATTGAGGAGGAGTGTTAAAAATAGTCTTTATACTTAATTATTATAATTAGGTAGGACCATTTGTTTTTAGTTAGCAATATTTATTTCTTATCTTTTAGGTGCTAAAAATAAGGCATCTGTACTCGGTTCTGAGTACTGCCTATTTTTGTGCTGATAAGGTATGAAGCTAACGCAACAGCTGTTAGCGGTATAGTATACCTCCAACAGCTCATGCATATTCATGTTAGGCTAGCTAACCACTTCTCAATAAACTTTACATTAGATAAACATCTACTTGCATTCACTTCTTCAGACGTAAAACAATCTCTTAAAGGGTGTCACTCTTGCAACCTAGTTGTCGAGATACAGACACGAGACGATTTGGTATATTTGACTTCATTATACGACTATTACGACTCCAGTTTCCTACATATCTACGCTACGATGGACGCTAACACCTTTCAACAACTATAACTCAACATATTATGTATAACACTATAACTCAACTATCAATGTAAATTTCATGTTAGACTAGCTAAGCACTTCTCAATACACATTCCATTGATTAAGTCCCTGACTTGGTTATCTTCTACATGTGTCTATCGGTGTTGTTTTTATTTTTGTTGAGCGGCTGATCAGAATTTTTGAGGTTTGATCATGCGTTCCCAAGGCGCCCGGACTACCGACTAAGGAAGGGGTCCCCCGGTTGTCGTGTGACAGTTATTTGCTTGCTCACCTTGTGTACCCGACGGCCTGGGTGGGTTTAGCTCCTCAGGTGACTCGCTGAAGCTAAATTTGTCGCCGATGATCGTAGATCGAGGTTGATCAGGGTTGTCGGCGAAGAGTTGGTACTTGATCAGGTAGCGGAAATCTTCACCACCTGATAAAAAATCCCCTTAAGATTAATCTACTAGTAATTACACAATATACTATGTAATCGTAGCTAAACCTATGGGGAGGGTCGATCGGGCCCTTTATAACCTGATCGAGCTTTTCACTAAAATCCACCTAGCGTCGCAACGGGGCGCTTATATCACCCGGACTTTTAGGAGATTCGTGTACACCAATAGACAATGTGGGAGGGGGAATAACCAGTTAACCCGACCTCCCAAAAAATCTCTACGTAAATTGAGCCGCTATCCCAGGGGGCGATGTGCAGGTGAGTTCTGGTGGTGTATGTGTAGAAAACCTCTTCACGTCAGCCGTGGGCCAAAAATGCACCGAGTGATCCCTCCGGGGACGTGTAAGAGTGCGTGTAGGTCGAAGGGAAAGGCGCGAAGTTGTCGCGAATTCCCAGATCGATGATCGCGCGTTTAGCTTAACACAAAAAGAGAACTGTTTTATTACCTTTTTAATCCGTATACTGACCAATCGTCATTCACCATTCCAAAATGCATCTTTTGAATCTGGTCTCACCATATGTATCCAAATCACGCTTTTCCTTGTCACTTTTGTCCCTTCTATGCCCATCTGGCCGTTGGCTCCATTCTTTTACTGCTCTTCTCCACATTATCGTTAACGGGTAATTGGTTGCGATTTTGTACAACATACGGTCATCCCTCTAAAATCTTATCCCCTGCTACTTAATAAATTCCAGTACTTTATAATTCTCGGCTTCCACCGCTGTCGTTCCTATGTGGAAATCTTATACATTGATTTTTTCCGCTAGTTTATACCCACCGATATGTTATAGGTTCCACCGAGGCTATAAAATTCGGAGGGACGTCTGTATACGATTGCAGTCTATTGAAGACTTACACGTACGGCTCAAGTTTCCCACTATCTATCTATTATTCAGAGTTTCTATTTAGTGCTAACCACTATAAGGTACTCGATATTTATGTATATACTTGTAAAGGGTCGTATCGTCGTCTGGGTTGGGACTTAGCTTATCTTCAACTTCGCCTGCTCCTTCCATGTGGTGTGCTTTTGGTTCTTTCTTAATGCATTGGAGGCAAAGTGTGAGTCGAAGCCCGTCCAAACGGGACTCCCCATTTCGGATTTCCTGCGCCGCCCATGCCTTCAATTGATTCTAGCATATTTATCATGTTTGGCGTACTTGTTACGCTTCGGAACGCTTTTCCTGTCTGAAACCAGCCATATTGCGATGATTCCATACAAGTAATGGCTACACTGCATAATGTCCACCATATGCGTTCGAACTGGCGTTCTACATCCTCTGACGGTCTGCGGCATACTTGAGAAATGCGTCTCTTCATTTCCAACGAAACCTCCGGCGATTTCCGTGTCGCAACTGCATATGCATATCTTTGCACTTGGTCTTTGTTGACAGTCTCGCCGTTCCATTTAGAAATGATGAACCGCCAACCACTGATGGCTCTTGAACACCCCCACAAGATATGGGTGACCCCTTTTCCTGGTGTCAGACATTTCTCTTCAACCTGACAGGAATCACTGGTGCCACTGTCCATAGTGAATGTATTGGGTTGAAGTGTTGCCACTATATAATTCACCCAGAGTTGATGATCTGTCAGCATATGTATATGTTCCCACAGTTGCCTTGGACTTTGTTCCTGAACCGCCGACATCCATTTATCTGCTCGGCACTTGTCCTTCCATTTCTCCATTATCTGTCCCAATTTTCGTGAAATATCTTTATTATATAGCCGTTTAAATGCCCTTCGCATTTGAAAGGGTATTTTCGTTATCGGTGTTCCATCACATAGGCGCCAGGGAACTCCATGTATTGCCGGGTGTGGTAGGAAAACAGCCACTTGGTTCATGTCACTGGTATTGTTCCATAGTATCTCATTGTTGGATTGCTTGAAAGTCACTGATGCCGTTCCAACCCTGGCGAAACCTGCTACCAATCCATCCTCTAGATTCTCCCATGTCACGTCCGCATAAAGGATATTAGGTTCATACATCTGGATAGGGGGAAAATCCCCGATATATTTGCCCACGTCCACCCTCGGCGAGCAAACAATAATCCAGTACATCCACTCAATGATGATGCGCCGTACGTGACTGCTCTCTTCAGTGGCTTGTACCTGCTACTCATATATATCTCCAGATATATCCATGGCGTATCTTCTTGTATCTGGCCACCCGTAACATTTCACCTTTCCCATCTATAATCCAGGGATTTGAATGCCATGCAAAGCTACCCCAGAATGTTGCCATCGCCGGCGTGAAGCTAGTATGCATCGGCCGGTCCTCTTAATCAAGATTGATCGTAATTCGACTCCCATTTCGTATCCTTCTCCTGTAGTCCATGCAACCTCCGTTCCTAAACGAATCTAGTTAGAATGGTAAACTCTGAATATACCGCTGTAACTGGGTAGATTGCTCTTCATCTGGGCTCATCCACTGTCCGAGTTCCTGGCGTAGATCAGCCCATTTTCCTCTGGAGGCCCCAGTAGATCCTTTACTCTGCTTTTGTGTATGAGGAGTAAGGTTCCTGAGTTGGTTTCCATCCATCTGCACCCGGCTCCAGCTTAGCCACGCCTGTTTGTATACAGAGGGCGGTTCGATTAGCCAAGAGGTAGCATATCTTATCCGTTGGACTCGGATAGCCAGTGGGATCGCAATCAAGCCCATCCCCCCTGCCCCTTTTGGCGTATACAGAAGCGCCTGTGATATTTTATGCCGTAAAGTATCCCTGATGTAATAGGATTGATCCTGTTACGGGCTTACACTGTATTTTGCGAGGAAGCGCGCAATACAATAAGGGCAGGATTAGTTGGTAACATCTAATCCTATACTAAAAGTAAATATAAGTATTTACTTATTCTTAGAACGCAAAATTAAGAGTGTTTATTAAATGGGTGGTTAGCGGCTAATAGTATAGTAATTACCTAACTAATATAATAATATCAAGTATTCAACTAACTGTACTATTAGTTAGCCTGCATGATTCGGTATTTATACCGAATCGACTTTTCCTTCGTAAATTATAATAACTTATAATCTCTTATTTGAATTTCATACAATGCGTCTAAAATTAAACTGTGATATTCTAACTTGAATATCAATTATGTAATGGCACCCCATTACATCACCCCCCACTTAATGTGGTTGGCCAATAATAATTCTTATTTTCGCCAATCATAGGTGGCACTTGTTGGTCGGAATTTCTCATTCACCAACGGATTGACCATCGACTCGATGGTCGAAGCACGCGGCGGAAGTCTAAAGAGCGCTGCTGAAAACATCGAAGGAGCTTCTTCCTCCGCCTCAGCACTAGGTGCTGAGGCGTTGAGTGACAACGGTGACGCTGAATTAGCAGCGTCAACTACGCAAAGGTCGGAAGACGTACCGTCTTCGACCACAGATGCTGCTAAGGCGGCATCTGGCAAGAAACAAGGAGATGTTGACAATGCAACATCTCGCACGATGGCAACTTCCGAATGGCGTGTTGCCAAGAGGGCCATGTTCGGGTGTTCTGACTCCGAACAAAGTGATGGGGATACAGATGTCCCCACTAAAGGATCTAGCGAGTCGAAACTCGCTAGGTGCTCATCGCCTAACAGCGATGACGACTCTGGTGTCGCTGTATGCTATGACAGCGACAATGATCATCACAGGTGGTTCCAGGAACGCAGATCCCCACCTGGAACAAGTACTTCTCCACGTCGGGGTGATCTAACCCCGGCGCGTCGTGTTGAAGCAGGCGGTGATCCGCCTGCTAAAAGAGCTCTAACAGAAGCGGCGCCTGCCGCTTCTAAAGCGTATCATCGTACGGAACCACATGTTCCGTACAGAGTGGAGTTTTGGACCCCTGGCTGGGCTATTGCCCCCAACAGTGGCGGTCACCGTAAGCGGGACTGCCAATATGCGTTGTTCGATATCAACGTGCTGGATGATGCGAAGACATCCAGTCACGTCGATTCGATCGAAGTACAGACGATAGACGTCTGTACTTTATTGACCTCTTTTTCCAGGTTCGATATTATTCGAGCCGGAAAGGGTCAAGGAGGAACAGGGACGATAAAGACGCCCTGACTCAGAGTTGGAATGCTTTTGTTGAAAACTACAACAAAAGCCCAAGTGATTACGTGAATAAAGTTCACGTAATGCGCGAGCGCTTTTTAAAGCACTCACGAACAGGCAAAATGGAATACATCCATTTTGCTTGCATCAAAGAAGGATTAAAGTGTGGTGTCCCTTCTCACCTAGTTTGCCCCAAGTGTACACAGGGCGCTCTTCGTCTGTCAGAGGAGGAGTTGCGGGGGTACGGTGGTTTTTTCGTACCCGCCAAAATTCAGGGCTTAATTGATACCCTGAATGCATCAACACCTACTGTTGATGCTACTTCGCATTATGAGTTTGAGACTTCTTCTCAAACTCAGTCAAAAGGTCTGGGGCGTCGGACCTCATAACATCAATCGGCTCCCAAGAGTCGAACTCTTGGGGATATCTCAGCCAGCTACCAAGTACTCGGTACGCTGCCCCTTCTTCGAAGGCACCGAGCGCTTCGAGATCAAGCGCTCGAGGATATATCGCTTTTTCCCCTGATTATCAATCAGGGGCGGCAGAGGTTGAGAATTCCCTCGCCGTTGTTGTTGCGGAGCATGGTTCTTTGCTCCGCAAGCTCGAGGAGGGTTATTCCTCCTTGAGCAGCGATATGTCTCACTGTGTGAAGACACATCGGTCTCTTTGCGAGGATGTCCGCGACATCCTCGGGGCGCACACTGCCCTCCATCAGAAGAATGATCTTCTGTACATTGAGCTTTCCCGCTATACGGGAGAGCTCGATCGGCGCACGGCTGATCTTGGGCAGTCGAAGGCAGAGGTAACGACTCTCCGCTCTGCTCACCAACGGCTGGAAGCCGATTACAAGTCTCTCTTGGGAGACTTGGAGAAGCACGGTATCTTCCGTGGTTCTGCGTCTCTTCGTAAGACGAAGACGAGTGATACGGCTTGAGCCGCCCAACATAGAATGTTGGGTGAAGCCGCATTGCTGTGGGAATGTCTAAAGTATAGGCATTCCCCCGAATCTCTTGGACCTTGAAAGGTCCAATGTACTTAGGGAGCATTTTCCGTGTAGGGAAGTTGCTTATTGCATGTATAGGCAAATTGGTAGTACTTAATAATACCAATTCGCCTTTCCCAAAGGAGTTTTTGTTCTTCCTTCCTTGCTTGTCTGCATTTTGCTTCTGCTTATCAAAAGCAGAGGCAAGTGCATCTTTTATATAGCGTATTACAGCTTGGCGCTGTAATACGAATTCATCTACTGCTTTATCAGCAGTAGGTGCGTTGTCCTCATTGTCTGCAGCCATTGCTGCATACACATATTCATCGTATGCATCTTCAGTTTCAATTGAAGCTGCTTCCGCTTCTAACGTACTTTCAGTAGAAGGGCCATCGTTTTGTTCACAAGTTGCAGTCACAACTTGCGCATTGACTCGCTCCAAATTTGAGCGGGTCCCTCCCCCACTTAGATTTGGCGTACCGCCAAGTAAAGCTGGGGTTCGTGGATGCCTTAATGCATTCACGTAGAACGGTGTATGCTTAGTTGAAGCATGCACCGAATTGTAATCGCGAATTCAGTGAGTGGCAGATAGTCACTCCACTGTTCAAAGGCATGTGCGTATGATCGCAACATGTCTCCGAGAACGCGGTTAACCCGTTCCGTCTGCCCATCCGTTTCCGGATGGTCCGCAGTTGACATCTTCAACTGGGTTCCCAACAATGAGAACGTTTCTTGCCAGAAACGTCCTGTAAATCTCGGATCTCGATCCGAGACAATGTCTTCCGGCATTCCGTGCAAACGGAATACCGTATCAACGAAATCCGCGCTGTTTGAGCGGCTTTTACGTTCGCTGATACTGCATTAAGATGTACCATCTTACTGAAACGGTCTACAAAGACCAATATTCCGGTATTCCGACTATTGTCGGGTGGAAGACCGAATACGAAGTCCATTGAAATGGACTTCCAACACTCTGTCGGAACCGGCAGAGATTGCAGCGGAGCTGTGCAGACTGCGCAGGCTTAACGCGCTGGCAAATCTCGCAAGCGCGTACGTATTTCCGTACCCACTTGTACTGGTTTCGCCAGTAAAAGTCACGTGCGATAGAAGCGTATGTCTTTTCTCGACCTTGATGCCCCTAAATCGGTGCATCATGATACTCAAACATAATTTGATGTTTGAGATCATCGTCGTTTGGAACGACGATGCGACTTTCATCTTTTTGGTCTGTGCTGTAAAGCAGAAGACCATCGTGCAGTCGATATCGATGCACGCAAGCGCGGAGGAACTCTGGGAGTTCACCGCGCTTATCACTTGATTGATTACTTAAGTACTCAATCAACAGACGTGTCTCCTCGTCTTTTTTGTACGCCTCGCGTACTTGTCGTATAACTGACGACGACAAAGCAGTGCAACGGATCGCGTTTGCACTGGCACCTTCGGTTACGGACGGTTTCGTCTCGTGTTCGGGCCTTCGTGATAGCGCATCCGCAATCACGTTCAACTTTCCGGATTTTTATTCAACCGTGTAGTTGTATTCAGCAAAGAATGACAGCCATCGAGCCATTCTTTGAGAAATGTGTGGTGAATTCACGCCCGTGCGTAGCGACGCATGGTCCGTGTAAACCACAAACGGTCTATCTACCAATAGATAGATCCGAAACTTCGCCAGTGCATACTTCACGGCAAGGAGTTCCTTGTCATGCACTGGATAGTTGCGCTCGGCTGGGCGCAACTGACGCGATTGATAGCAGATTACGCGATCACGATCACCGTGATCACGCTGCATCAAAGCACAGCAGATAGCGAAATCGCTCGCGTCGCAAACGACGTGAAACGGACGCTCGTTATCGGCTATAGCCAAGACAGGCGCTTCAGTCAAGCTTTGCTTGACTGCATCAAAAGCATCTTGACATTGGGTATCCCAATGCCATTCGACATCTTTCTTAAGTAATTGAGAAAGAGGTCGTATCAACCCAGCATAGTTGCACGAATACTTGTGCAAATATGTTGCCAACACAAGGAACTTTCGAAGTTCCTTAACGTTGTTTGGCGTAGGCCATTCAACGATCACACTGATCTTTTCTGGATCAGTACGCACCCCGTTCTTGCCCACAAAGCATCCAAGAACAGGTATCTCAGGTGCACCAAAGGTGCACTTCTTCAGATTTGCGTAGAGCTTATGTTTACGCATAAGCTCCAACACTCGACGTAGATGCTCCCTATGGACATCTACATCGCTTTTATCGTGTTCACCCTTACTATGGATGAACACGTCATCGAAATAACTCGGTGCGAATTCTCGCACCGGGCGTAATAGATGCGTTACGCATCTGTTAAACGTAGCAGGGGCATTTCGAAGCCCCTGTGGCATAACAAGCCACTCCCAAAGCATGCCGCTTGGGGTGCTTACTGACGTGAGAGGGATATCCTTCTCACGCATTAGGATTTGATAAAATCCATCTCTTAGATCGAGAGCACTAAAGATGGTGCTCCCGCACATGCCATCTATGATGACATCCTTCCGCGGTATCGGTGTCTGTGCCGGTACAGTCGCTGCGTTCAGCTTGCTGTAAGCGTGAACGATTCTCCACCCACCTGTGGACTTCTTCACACAAAAGGTGGGGGTAGAGTGCGGTGAGGTAGACTCCCGCACTTTGCCTGATTTAAGACGAGCTTCGAAGAACTCGTCGATCGCTGTTACCTGATCACGCGGCAACGACCATTGCCGCGTAACACAATACTTCGTGCCTGACACGAGGTCAATATCATGACGAGTTCCCTTATCCTTAGGGGGCTCGCTAGGTACTTCTTCTGGGAATAC
Source organism: Peronosclerospora sorghi (assembly GCA_026184515.1). Taxonomy (NCBI): domain Eukaryota; phylum Oomycota; class Peronosporomycetes; order Peronosporales; family Peronosporaceae; genus Peronosclerospora; species Peronosclerospora sorghi. The sequence continues at coordinate 13,342,217 of CM047585.1, forward strand.
GTCAGCGTATTCTCGAAGTACCTCATAAAATGGGGAGGTCGCTTTAAGCGACTCCCAGCTCTGCGCTTCAAAGCGCTGAACTTTCGTTTGATCATTGGAACCCTCTTTCCCAATGTTTTCTACTTGTAATGTGGATATTCGTTCACGAATATCCACTACATCATCTGTTGCTACGATAATACAGATCTGTTCGATCTGATCATCGTGCAAGTTTCTCATAAACTTCTTCCAGCTTAGCGCTGGAAGAGCCATCACCTCCGAACCTTCTTTCGGAGGGTGTTCCATCAACAGAGACTGGGTAGCTAATCCGGTCTCCGTTTGCGTCAAGACGTTGATCGTCTCGACGGAACTGCCCATTAAATCAGACGCACTCGTCTGATTGACTGCTACACGGTGATTACGATTCACCGTGTGCGAATACTCATCATCATGGTGTCCACTGCCTACCATGGAATTTTCTTGGCGATCAGATGTGCTCGTCTGATCGGCCGCCTGTTCTGCGACACGGTGGTCTATATCACCCGTGTGCATGGCTAACGCAACGTGGTGGGCACTGGCCACCACGGAGTTATGCTCACGATTGCACTCGATTGTGAGTTCACTCTCATCAACACGGAACTCTTTCGTCTTGTTGGAACCTTCGGTCGCGCAGTGGGTGTTCCCCACTGTGGATACTATTTCATTCTCAAGGTGGGTGTTTCCCACCGTGGATATCACTTCATTCTCACGGTGGTCTTTATCACCCGTGGAATGTTTCTCTCCAACACGCAACGACTCTTCTGCTGCGTGTGGTAGTCCCTCTGGCCTCTCACCAGCGGAGGTACCTTCCGCTGATCGTGTTGGAACAGACCTGGTGGTGCCATCGCTATCCACCAGACTGTCCGACGCTGCGGTTGTATCTTCTGATACAGCCGGATTACACACAGGGTGATCAGATCCTGTGGGTCCGCCGCAGTCGATCGATTGGTTAACCCAGCCGATCGAAGGTTTAAACTTGGACATCCATGGGATACCAAGTATCACATCGAACTTGTCATCTAAATCGAGGACGATGAATTAATCCTCGAATGACAGTTCATTCAACTCGAAGAGTGTTTCAATCACACGCTTTGGAATAGTCTTGGTCGCACCTGTTGCTAACCGGACTGACAACATTCTTCGTGGTGTTTCTACCTCCACGAAGCTCAACAGCATTAGACTCTGAGTTCTAACGAAATTGTTTGACGCTCCTGTGTCAAACAAAGCTCGCATGGGGACATCGCTCCCGTGCGGCTTAACCTCCAGGGTGATAAGAGGATTATCATCACCCTGCACCTTTTGACAGGACATAGCCCCGTCTGGGGCTATTACCCTCACATGCCCTATGTCGGCATGTGGGATAACATTCCCAGTAGGGCGCCCCGCCCCCACTGGTGATTTACGTTTTTTGCACCAACAGGGTGATGTCCCTGTTGGTGTCGCCGTGCAGCGAACGGTTCCGTCCGCTGACTGCGTGGCACCGGACGCGGTGCCATACACTCATGGGCAAAATGCCCCATTTTCGCGCATCTATTGCAGCGAATATTCTTCTTAAATTTCGGTTGCTTCGAATTTTAAGCAACCGCAACCGATAGGTCCATTGGCTCTGGACCTCCACCGCCCATGCTCTGGCGCGGGTGGCTGTTTCTTGAGACGAAGTGTGAACTTCGTCTTCCCGACTGCTGATTGTTGACATGCTGTTGCAGCATGTCAAAAGCGAAGGGCTGTTGAGCCCTTCGGCTGTATCCAGTATGCGATGACGCTGATCGCATGCTGAACTCTTCACGGATGCTCATATCAATGGCATCCCTTAGAGTCTTTGGCGGGTGCCGGTAAAGACTCTGTTTGAAGGGACAATCATTGAGACCCTTCATGAAGCCAGTGACCTGCATAGCAGGGGGCACCGGCTCATACACAATATTTGACAGCAAATATTGCGTCTTTTGAGCGTGAGCTTGAAGGTCAAGCTTACCTTGCCGGAGTTCCATGACTCCTGCCGACTACTTTTCTGGAGCTTCAAAGTTTAGCTTTATCTCAGCTTTTAATTCCTGATAAGTCAGGAACGCATAGTCATCAGTGGCTCTGCGACTCATCGCCCATGCCCTAGCTCTGCCGCCCAGACATGTTGTGGCGAAGTACGCCTGTTGACGTTCGGCAACAATATTTTGCGCAGAGATGGCATCTTCCACCTCTGCGAACCATCTACGAAGGGGCTCGCCCCCTTCGCCGGTAAAGGGCGGTACTCGCGCCTTTACCACTTCAACGCTATGCGTTGCAGGTGCAGTTGCGGTCCGCGCTGCCTCTGGCGCTGGACGTACTGGCTTTTCTAGGTGGTTTCGCCTAAAGCGATTCACCACCTCTACCACTTCCTCCGGGGACTTACCCAGGAGGAAGGTAATGATGTCGGTCCCCATAGACCGAACCATTTCCACCGTCGCGTCTTTACTACGTGACAAGAAGTGAGGGAAGCGTTTATTAACCACTTCCAGCGTTCTCTCTCGCTCGGCAGGCGTCATGTCTCGCGACATGATGCCGAGCGGCTCTTAATCTTCGCTCCGCTAGTTGACTAGTGGAACGGAACTGTGGTCGTTAAGACGGACCACAAAGTGCTACCAGGTGTAACAGGACTGATCCTGTTACAGTCTTACACTGTAATTGCGAGGAAGCGCGCAATGCAATAGGGCAGGATTAGTTGATAACAACTAATCCTATAATAAAAGTAAATATATAAATATTTACTTATGTTCTAGAACGCAAAATTAAGAGTGTTTATTTAATGGGTGGCTAGCGGCTAATAGTATAGTAATTACCTAACTAATATAATAATATCAAGTATTCAACTAACTGTAATATTAGTTAACCTGCATGATTCGGTATTTATACCGAATCGACTTTTCCTTCGTAGATCATAATAACTTATAATCTCTTATTTAAATTTCAGACAACGCGTCTGAAATTAAACTGTGATATTCTAACTTGAATATCAATTATGTAATGGCACCCCATTACACCTGAAGTGGACTTCACCCAAATAAACTGCTTCTGAATATGAACCAGTTGTTGCAGTATATGTTGGGGGGAGGGTATATCTTCGCCGTGAAAAGGATGGCACTTAACGCAATGGTGTTAATAGCAGAACCCTTCCATGATGTTGTTCCACATATTGTTGCCACTTGGAGTCGTCTCCGTATGCTTTGAAGTCTCCTCTCCCAATTCACTTCCGTAAAGTCCGTCCAACCAATATCGTAACCTAGTTACTTTGTAGTCTCTGGCGGTTGTAAAACCAGGATGCCATGCCATTCTTGAAGGACGATTGCCTTGTTCAGGAGCAACAATTTGCTTTTGCGAACTTGAACTTTCATACCTAACAATTCCCTAAAGCTCTTCACTAGTTGGAGCACTTTTGGTGCCGATCCTGCCTCTTGTAAGAAGACTGTAGAATCGTCAACAAAAACTGAAAACTTGTGGAGCGTACCCATACGACACGGTTTGAGTCCCCGAATTCCCCGGAATGACTCCTCTCCCTGGATCGCTAATGATAAAGGTTCCACCACTAGGATGAACAGTAGAGGAGCCAATGGGCAACCTTGACGGATCCCGGAGGTTATCATGATTGGCTCTGATAATTCTTCATTAACTTTGAACTGCGCTGTTGTGCCAAAGTGTAGCCTTTCCACCAATCCAATGAAATTCGGAGAGAAACCATACTCTTTCAGTGTCTCGTACAGATAGATTCTGTCCAGTGTCATATGCTTTCGCGAAAACGAGAAACAGGACCGCTGGACTATCTTCTGGTGCCAAATTTATGTCGTCTTGCCCCGTTTGCAATACTGCCTGCATAAGGGTAACTGCCCGGTGCAGTCGTCTCCCGGCGTCGAAGCCTTGCTGCGAGGCCCCTATCAGCTCTCCTAGAAATTGCTGAAGTCGGGTTTCTAATATCTTCGCGAAGATCTTGTAACTCGATTGTAGAAGATATATAGGACGGTATTCCATCGCATTGGCCGAGTCTCCATTTTTTCGTAGAGGAATGACTAGAGCTTGTAGGAACGATTCCGGAGGCTTCTCACCTTCAATGATCCTGTTAAATAAAACCCTTAACGGTTCTATTAGGACGGTAGAAAAGTCCTTGTAGAATTCATTTCCTATCCTGTCCGGTCCCGGTGACTTGTTCCGCGACAGTGATTTGATTTCTGTGAGGATTTCTTCCTCGTTCATCCTACGCATAAGTATCTCATTCTGGGACGGCATCACCTTCCTCATGACTGCTCCGCGCAGGAAACATTGAAGTTTTGGGCCCATCTCGTCTTTAATAATGAGACTATCTCGGGCCCCTAATAATCGGACCCATGTAGCTGCGAATTTGTCTGCAATTGTGACTGGTGAATGTCTTCTCTCCTCGCTCTCGAAGTCTATTTTCGTCACCGTTTGGTCTTTCGCCCAAATTGCGACACGTTTATATAACCATCGGATGTCTGATAAGCCCGATGTAGAAAACGCCCTATCTTGCCTGACTTGATCATCTTTCGATCTACCACGCAACTCGCTATCAGTTCCTCTCTTGTAGTGCATCTATCCCGCAGTCGTCGTCTCAAGCGGCTGGCTCTTCTACGTCGGTGGTACTTGAGACGTCGCCTGGTATGTTGCACCGCTTGACGGTACTTCCCCATTAAACAGTACCAAGGAATCTGGTGATGATCCCACACATCTGTCACCTTTTGGATGGATTTCCGCACTTCTTGTTGGACTTCAACAATACCGGAACTTCGAAAAGGGTACGCCGCTGTCGGAATCCGTTTAGTGATCGTATCAGTCCGGGGAGACCGAAGGTGTAATTGTAGCTCCTCATGGTCCGAGTGCTGAACTGAATCCGTCGTGTAGAGCCATTGGATCCAACCCACGAGACTACTTGAAAGATAGAACCGATCTATGCGGCTAGCTTGTGCTCCTCTCCAGTATGTAAAGAAGTTCGCTGACGTGATCGGGATGATCTCTTCGAGCGCTGAAGTCATACATGATCGCGCGTCTTGTAATCGTAGTAGCTCCACCATTGATGATAACTCCTTACTCTCCGTCTGTGGACCTGTGTCCTCCGAGACTATCTAGCACCGGACTTTCCACACAATTAAAATCTCCGTCGACTATTAGGTGTTGATCAGCCGATGGGCATAACTTTCGGAGCGTGTGGGAAAAAAATCCTTTTACAGATTATCTCCTGTTGGGCCGTAGATGTTTACCAACGTCCATGTTCGAAAAGTCACTCCAATAATTCGTGAGCTCCATTCTTCTGTCTTCCAAGTTTTTACCTCTGACGCTATTCGAGGATGGAGTAAAATCGCCACTCCTGCCGCCTTGGTTTTTGAAATACTCCAGTACGAAAGTAGTTTTGCGAATTACTGTTATTGTTCCACATACGTTCACAAACTCTTGTCATTTCCTCTGCTGCGTCAGTCGAATCAATATGCGTTTCTTGGAGGAAAATGATATCAGGCGACAGTCGTCTCTCTCGCCACGCCTGAAACCATTCCAGTCGAATACGTGCCGGAAAAGCCCTCACATTTTGACTAGTTACCCATATGTCCTGCGGTCGCCGGACTAGTTGATCTTGTGGTGGCGCCAGCGTATATTACTTCTCATGGAACGATCGAAAGGATGTATATACATCCGCTTTCCGAGGGTCACACTGAATGGGATGCTGGAATCGTGACTTCGTCTGAATGCCCTTAGCATCGATCCGCGCTCCCACCATCCGAGCACATCTGATTCACTGTGGATATTTCCTCCAAGTTGGTGTGTCTTGCCGCTTCACAGAAGAAGATAGCCAGATTCCACCACGCTCTCGCTCCTGCACTCTCGATATTTCGGATTAAGTTCCGATAGTCCACGTTTTTCACCGCACGAGTATGGTGTCGTTTGAGTAATGTAATGATCGAGTCATCGGCCGTAATTCTGCACCTAGTAGCTGAGCCTGTTGTTACCCAAACAGATGCGCACAGAGGATGTTCCGTGCCAAAGTCGTAGTATGTTTCGGCGCACATAAACGAATTAGTTTATTCTGTCCATACTGCACTTGAAGTATCTTCTCCCACGATGTTGTGCTGTTCATGATGGCCGCCTTTAATTGGGAGGTTGTAACACTGGAGATCAGACTTTCCCAATCCCGGAACCACGACGCCCCGTTTCCTTCACATGCTCCTCGTTTCCCGAGGTCTATCACCGCGTACAAGCACTGTTCCCGAAATGATACCGTGAGTTGGGTCAGCACTGCTTCGTCCACTAGATCTAGGATCTCGGGTCCTCCTCGAGTCGGTTTTAGCAAGTGTAGAAGTTGATTTGCTTCTCGCTTTTCCGCTTCCATCCATGTCATTCTTGTAGCTGTTACCATCGGAAATTCCACCCGTGTATGGACAGTCCAATATTCCTTGAGACTATTCCAGGCATTCTTCCAGATCTGTTCCTCCCCGTCAGTCGCTAGTTCAAACCGTTGAAGCCTGGTACCTTCCCCTCTTTGTAATGGATCCTGTCCACTAGTATGGGGTGCCTGAGGCCTTGACGGGTCACGTTCACATGCAGATTTCATCAGCACGTCCGGGCGTTCAGTAGGCTTTGACCCTAGATCACATGTTTCTACCTGCGCGATGTACATGTCTACGTCCTGTATAGTTGATCCGGCGGTTCTGTCTCCTCCGATTTTTCCGTGCAGACAGGCAGCGTAGTGCGCCTCTTCGAAGTGAAGAATCAACGGCATTTGCTGTGTAGCGATTTCCGCCTGCTTCTTCAAATCCGTGACTTTTTTAACACACTCGTCCAGTTCTAGTGTATATTCGCCACTATGTCGATATGTTAGAGAGTTGATGGTCCGCACCTCAGGGTGGAAATGTACCTCCCCATATGACACTACTCCTGGTAATGTGTTTACCACGAAAATATCCCGTTGTAGCATTGCACAAATACTTGCTAGCGTGTCATTGCTTCCCCATGCTGTAACTGGGACGAGGTCCTTTAGTGTGGAACCACTAAATGAATACTCGCTTAGATACCACCGGAACTCCTGTGCTGATACCTTGGCAGACATTTTGTGGTGACCTCGTACCAACGCTGTCAATGTCTGTTTGCGAATCCCGGCCGGGATTTCCTCTCAATATCAATCAGTGCTCTGGATCGGCCTCCTGGTTTCACTTTTTCGGCTAAGGTCGCTAGTACCTGTGGGGATTTTTCCAGCTGGGATCTCGCCAGTGCGTGTGCTATCGCGTATGCTTGACAGTTCCCCGTCGCCGGTGTCCGCACTGGTGTAACCCCCATCTCTGAAAAAGCCAGGGCTATTTGGGTGATGTTCCGTTGGGATCGTGACCTGTGCCCTGTAACTATATTCCATCTCACTGTACCTTCAATACCATCCAAAGACGCTAGTGTCGATATGATCGATTGTTTGGCCGTATGTTCTCGCATTCTAAGCTCCACTTCTTCCGAATTCGTCTGTTTCCGCTGCGCTTGTCCTAATGTGTCTATTACGACAGGGGGTCTCGAACAGGCTGTCTCCTCTGTTTGTGTGTCCACCACTTTCTTCTGGCTGATACCGGTGGTACCTCCTTTGTTAAACTGTGAGACGGGGCGTTGTTGTCGTCTCCGTGAAGGTTCCTTTGTGATCCAAGTTGCCTTTTTTGGTCCCGTGTGTTGGACACTGACGCCCTTCTCCTCCGAGGGTGTGTCGGGATCCTTTATCTCCTTTCCATCCGGTTCCTCAGGGGATGGTTCGGTCTTAGGCGGTAATTCCTGCTGTCCCGTTGGAACCGCACTGGGATGGTCTGCCTGACTTCGCTGCATCCGATTAGCCGCTACTTCAGTACGAAGTTGCTCCAAACTAGTGAAAGTCGGTGCGGAGGCCTTGAGCTCTACAATCTCCTTCGTTGTGATGACTATGCATTTTTCCTGTAGCAATTGTTGAAAATCTGTGTTGCAGGCTCTGATTTGGTGGTCCGGTTGACCGCAGCGTGCGCACTGTTTTCTTCCCCGCATGGTGGGATGCTCGATAGTGAATAGCGTTTCGCCCCAAGCTATTCTTAACCTTCCGCGCATACCTTCCGAACATCCCACAGATTCGCACACCACCCTCCATTCCGTCGATGTCTCGGAGAAAGGTCCACCAGTGTCCATATTTTCCAAATGGAATGGTGAGTGGATATGATGCTTGAGCAGCATATGGACTTTAGTCATATCCACCAACCTGGAAATACCGGATAATCCTTGTATACACGCCCTGTAACGGTCGGTCCGACCCTTGAGCCTCGCTCTGTCGTCTCCATGTAGCCTCCGTATCACCAGGGTTATCTACCTCCTCGTTGTGCATGTTGGATAGGCGATGATCTTTCCTCAAGAAAGGCACGACAACCCCGACATATCGTCGCGCTATCTCTCTGGTAGGAAAGAATAAATAGATTGTGTGTTTGGGCTTGTTGTAACTTATTGTGGTTACCTGAGCTACCATTTCCCATAGGCGCGCTGACCCGGTACCTCGTGCTGTTGCTGCTGTGGCGATACTCTCTTGTAATTTCCGGGTACTTATAAATGCCTCCTTAATCTCGTTTTCTCCATGCATCTCCATCACTAGGCAGCCTTCTACCTGGGCCCGTATCGTCTGCATTAGACGGAGCCTATCATCCATGGTCATTATCTTCCGTAGGAACTGCGGCAAGGAACGTGCTATGATCGTTCCTTCTGCAAGTCATTTGACAATCAACCATTCATCATCTGTGCCGTCACGCAGATCTTCATGCATGCATCAACGGAACTGTTGTTCACAAAGAGATCGCAGCCGCTTAATTGTATCCGGGGAGTACGCATGCGTTAAAAACATGAAGGAGCGTTGAAATTGCTTCTGTTTGTGCTGCTACGCTTGCTGTTGTTGACCCCGAACCTTGTCTGCCCATCGTAGTAATGGTGGTGGCGGCTCATCTGATTGTTCCGCAATGTGGACACGGGCTTGACCAATTTCACGCTGTAGTATTGTGGTGGAGTCAAGTTCGAAATCGAATACATTTGTATCGACAACCTGACCACCACCATCGTGCCCAGCCTTCCAACTTACGGGGGGGGGGGGGTACCCCGCGGACCTCCATTCGAAATCTGGTCCGATCGTCCGCTGCTGGCAGACGACCGGTCATCATCCAGAGACACTTGGTCCGATTCACTTAAGACCATCTCACCTTATGCACCCATTGGAGTGGGATAGTTACACTCGGTGGATCGGGATCGCAGATCGATTTTATTCGGTATTGAATATGAGACCGTGCTGGCTAAGTTTACCTAGGGCGGAACTCTTCACCCCAGGTACGTACAGACCAGAAACACTTCCGAAAGATAGATTCCAATAGGTCGATCGTCCAAACGATCTAGACCTGACCAATACGAAATAATAGAGGGTAGACCAATCAACCGGTCTAGCCCCTGACCAATATGAGAGAAGACCAAAACCGGTCTAAACTCCAACCAATGTTAAAATGAGCCAATATGTCCACGTGAAGACCCAATATGCCCGTGAACTCCACAAACGATATCTCCACGTAAAGACCAATCCAATGAATAGCACGTTCCAAACGTACTTGAGTTAAAGTGTCGAGATCGCCAAATCGTACTCCGTCGAGGGACTTCCGGTGGCCAAAGTGCGCGTGCGGCGCGTCCAGACCGGGTATAATAGGCGAGAGGGGATAATTCAACCCTCTTCCCCCGAACACTCCGCGGTGGGCGGAGGCGACTAATGTACGTAAAATGAATAACGGCGACCCCTTGCTGTGGTATAGACCAAGACCTAAGGACTTCTACTTAGAAAAATCCTGCAACCAAAAGACTTCTACTTTTTTAGGCAAATCCACAACTAACCAATAATACTACTTCGCTATGGTCCCTAATGTACCCACACAAAATTATGTAAAATCCCCAAAGTCAGGTGACTCACCCAAGACCAGCGTTCTTGATACTCCTTGAATTTGATAGGCTAAAAATCCCCCCTTGTTTAGACCAATCCGAAATTCGACCAACTGCCTTGACCAAAAATGACCAAATTTGTGGTACACTTCACCACAGCCGCCCCTGAGTCCGACCGTGTCGCACAACGATAACGGTCTGACTCACCCATCACTTGACCAACTGGACCTTGGTCGCTCACACTTCTCCACCATGGACCATCCATCTTCACCACCTGCGCCAGGTACTTCCTTCACTGCACTCGATCCTCGTATGCTTCCTCTTGACGCTTGTTCTTGTAGAAACTCCATGTGCCGAGTGCCCCACATTGCTTCACCTGTTTGGTCGGCCCGGTCTGACAGCCCACATAATTCTCCTGCACTTCAAACATCGGAAGGGTGTCATACTGAAGCCGACACGCGGATTCAGGATATGCTCGCAGAAAACATGCGTCTCAGGACCCAGGTAGCCCACCAGGCAGCACGAGGTGCGCATCTTTGGTCTTCATCTTGTACTCTTCTTGACCCTCGCTTGTCTTCAGCTCTCATCTCTCCCAACATAGTCCAGGCAATAGGTGCCTTGGTCGATGCTGATAGGCAGTCTGACGATCACGCTGACCAGCTTCGACACATTTTGGAAGAGCTGATAAGCGCGCGCCATGAGCTGTCCCGTCTGGAGGCTCATCAATCCCATCTCCGGGATCAACTTGCACTTGTTAGACGACAGCAGCTGGACAGACAGCTTGATGCGACCTCACTGCGCATGCAGAGTTACGACCTCGCGCGACGCATTTCCGAGTTGCAAATTGCGATTCAAGACCATACCGGGAAGGTCCGGTCCTGTCAAGACAGGTCCGACGCTTGGACGCAAGATTCGGGTCGTCGTCAGGTGGCACTAGACCAGTGCCGCCAGCGCTTGATGAATTTGCTACCTCCGTGTTCGACTGCTTCCTCCAGCGTAGATTGGTCAGCATCGGCAACCTTAGTCGCCTCGGGGCAAGACCAAGACCGCTTGAAACAGGACCAAGACCGACGTCGCTCATTGGCTGATATTCAGCATCCCAAAATTACATCAAAATCAAAGAAGCGCGCGGACGCGCCGGGTAGCTCGAGGGCGCGGGGCACTGCGCGCGGACCCAGAATCGGGGGGAAGTGTGCAGTGTCCCATAAGCGAGCCAAGACGCAGGCGCTTCTCATGGACTCGGACTCGGACATGGACGACATCTACAACCCCTCGGAAAGTCGAGCGCCCTCGCGCCGTACTGCAAGTCGCATCCAGCACACAGGGGTCTCGTCTGAGGAGGACTCCAGCGAAGGGTCCGGCGATTCCGAGTTCATGATCCCCATCCAGTCCAAATCACAAACGAATTTGCGTGACAGTTTCGTCCAAGTGACGTCGACAGTGGGGTCAGAGCAGAAGACCGGTCTGCCAAGTGACGCTGCACCAGTAGCAACATCCGCGACGCAGGCGCCTTCGGTTCTCCCCGGGACATCCGGACTTCACAAGTACGCCCTATTAAAGAACATGGCGGTTGACACCAGCTCCCTTCCGCTGCGGACGTTTGAAGTCACTTGGCCGTGGTCGTCGGGGCAAATCGGCTGTTTGCGCCGGTCTACCCTGACCAAGCAGCTTCTGGCCCGGTCTTTCTCTCGTCCGGACTCCTGGCTTTTTCCACCGGTCAAGAAAACCCCTGCCGCGTCTGCATGGAGGGCGGACATGATTACGTCGGCGCATATCTCCCGCCTGTATGGCGATGAACCATGGAAAATCTTCGAACACTCCAAGATAGGACTTGTGTTCCACTTGACTCCATGGATCGGCACTTTGCTAGACCGGGTGAAGAATCTCAACAGGATCCACGGCCAAGCAATTTGGGAGGCGTCCCACTACTTGGTGCTTCCTTCCGACCGGGTGCGACAAGATCCGGGCCTGGCGACTTTCCAGATCAAGCGCAAGCGACGTCGAATTCGAGCGGGCGAGGCTTGGCAATCCCTGTGCCAGTACATTTTGGACGGTATGCGAGCTCGCGAGTGTGACGTCGACGTGTTCTTGTACCCGGTGTTCCTCCACGTGCCAAGGCGTCGCGTTGAGAAGACCAGACTGCTGGCCGACGACGGCACATGGTACCCCGGTCTTGATTGCGCTGAGCCGGTCGCGGACCTCAAGGATGCTTTGGTCCAGCTTCACCGGAAGGACCCCTGGCGTAACCAGTTTGAGGATCAAGTGGAACACCATCCGTCAATGGTCATCGGCCGTCTGTGGGGCGATATCAAGTGACTTCATAGGTAGTCGACCAGATAACTCGTAATACATGTCATCATTTCTTTTCATATGTCTGATCATCAAATCACTTGAACTAATTTCACCACTTTTTCAGAGTTGCACCAAACATGTTATCGTAAACAGTTCCACTCCCATAACGAAAAATAGTCATCACATTCGTCATTCCGCTACTCCAATTCGTCACAGTTCATCACAATTTCACATCAACTCCGGACCTTCCACACCTTCACACCGGTCTAGACCGACCGATGCTACTGCATGTCTTGGTCTTGGTCTTCATAAGTCTGCATCACTGCGAAGCGATTACAACTGACTCGTTCTCGTTCGAATTCCCGTAGAAGAGACCCACAATTCAGGTCGAGCTCGTCGACCCAAGTTGATTCATCATGGTCCTTCCATCGGACCAGGTACTCTCGGTGAGTCCGACCGAACCTGGTCTTCTTGGTCGACCGAACATCTAAGACCTTCTCCACTTCAAACTCGTCTTCCTCTAATGGTCGTTCCCAACTGTCCTCCTGCAGTAACGCTTCATCGAAATCAAATCTTTTTTCTTCGTCTACCAGACAGGGAGTTTTGGGTCGATCAGGAAATTCTCGGACCAGCTTCAACTTGGACACATGCACAATCGGGAAGACCTTGTAATCTGTACCAGTTGTTACTAGACGGGCAGCGTGCTCACCAATCAGCTCGGCAACACGGAAAGGGCCGTGCCACATGTGTGTCAGCTTCTTCGCATAGCCCTCTTTCACTCGGTCTAGGTATAGCCATACCCTCGCCCCTGGTTCTATACCGTGGGGTCGGACCTGGTCATTGGTCCGGTCTGCCCGGTCTTGTGTGGCCTGACGCAGCTTTTCGTTGACGACTTCTTTTGCATGCTGGTAGTGTTTCTGGACCTGCATGCGCCAGTGTCGAGCATCACGATCACGGGTCCGGGTGCAACCGATAGGTATCGCAGCTTCCAATGTCGACCGAGGGCCCCATCCATATGCCAGATAAAAAGGCGTTTCTCGTCGGACCCGATCGGTCGACGAGTTGAGTGCAAACACCAGCCTTTCTGCATACTCGTCCCAATCTCGCTGGTCTGGGTCAGCAACGTACATCTTGATCGCCCTCGTTATGGTCTGCACCATGCGTTCCGCCGATCCATTTGCTTGCGGACGATATGCCATCGTCGCACTCTGTTTCTGGCCCAGCATGTTATTGAACGACCGGAACACCTCGGCCATAAAACCGGGTTCCCGATCGTGCCTGATGACCTCGCTGGCGCCGAATCTTCAGAACACACATTCTTCGTAGCTCTGGGCGATCTGCTCCGCAGACCGAGATGCACTTGCCTTCGCAATAACTAGACCAGTGAACAGGTCTACCCATATCAGCAGCTTAGTGTTGCCGCGCGTCGATCTAGGCAGTGACGGTATGTGGTCCATCGCTATGACCTGGAAAGGGTACGTAGCTTCGATATTTCCGGGCGATCGCCCCTTGATTACCGGTCTACCCTTTCTGGTCTCGCAATCCGTGCAACAGCCCACATATTTCTGCACACTGCGGAAAAAGACCTCTCCAGTGGAAGTGGGACCAGATCTTGTGATAGGTCCTGCCTATGCCCTGATGTCCCCCTTCTAGACTCACGTGATAGTGATGAAGGACATCCGGCTGCAGCAACTCGGGGATCACTAATTTCGCCAGTCGGTCCCGGTCTGCACTGTCTTGGTCGGTATCGCGGCAGTAATACAATAATCCATTATCATCCACTTCGTAGCAATCCGCGATCTTAATGAACTCTTTCGCTTGATCGTTCGTGAACTTGGACAGTTCACCACGCAGGTAGGTCTTCAGGTTCATAATCCATTCTTCTTCGTTCTGCGCCTTGAGGATCCGTTCCATCTTTAACTGTTGCACTGCATATTCGTTCAAACCTTCCTTCGGGAACGGTCGTCGAGACTTCTGAGCTTTCGATCTAGTCGCGACCATCACGTGCACCTGGACTGGGGCGTTTTTGGGTCCGATCACCTCTGGTAGCCTGTTTATATTCACCAATTCATCCAGAACGGCCTTATCGGTTATCGTAGCCCCGGTCTGGTCTTGTATGGCCTTTGTCGCGAGGTAGTCGGCGCTTCTGTTCCAGTCCCGTTTCACGTGCAATATATCGTGGTTGAAGTGGTCGTTCAATGCCTTCATTACTCGATCCTTTAACGTCCTTAGTCGTGGAGCCTTGCAGTCGATCTCTCCGGTGATCTGCCTGATCACTAGGTTGGAGTCACCACATATGATGACTCGCCCCTTCTTTTGCGACGACAGCAGGTCCAGACATAGAAGTAGACCTCGGTACTCCGCCTCATTAACAGTAATATCCGGCGTGAAATCGGCAGCGGCTGCAACTATAGACCATTGTGGCGACTTCCACAATATGGCACTATAGGCGCCGACCTTCTTCTTCACGCTCGCCGATCCGTCAAAACTTAAGACCAAGAGCTCTTCGTCATGGTCGACGGTCGGTGGCGGTCTCGAAACTGACTGCCGAGGTTTCTTCCTCGGGGCAATCGCTATCAATGCCTCGTCCACTTCAGACCGAGGGGTGATACTGGCAGCTAATGTGCCCAATATCTCTTCCTCGCCCCTGGTGCACTTAACGACCTCTAGGGTCCACTGCAACAAGACCGCCGACCATCTGCCTAGATGTCCGTCCATCCATTGGCTGATAATATCCACGACAAAGTAGACCGTCTTGACAGGACCTTTATAGGTCGGCCGACCAGCAGGTTGTAACACATATCCAGAATTCGTAGCAACGCCAGCACTTCTTTCTCGACAATCCCATAGTTCACTTCATTTTGTTTTAGCGTACGGCTCGTAAACGTGACTGGATGATACACACCATCGTGATCTTGCACTAAAGTGGCCGAGATAGCCCACTAACTGGCATATACGATAATGGTCGGCACTTTTTCGGAAGCGAAATGCTTGAGAATCGGTGCCGTCGCCATCTTAACCTTCAACATACCAAAGGCAAACTGTGCACGCTTCATATGATCTTCGACCTCCACTTGCGGACAAACTGCAGCAAGACCAGAGTCGGCGCCCTCCTGTAAAGTTGCCCGGTCTTCTTCGCGCAACATATGATAGTCAACTTCCCGGAGCTCGTACAGCACAGCCGCGTAGATAGCAAAGTCTTCAATGAATCGGCTATAATAATTCAAGCTTCCCAGGAAGGACTGCATTGCCTTCAGCTATCTGGGGAACGGGAGGTTACTCAGCGAATCCAGGTCCTTGGGATTAGCCTCTAGACCATTGTTCGAGACTATATGACCTAAATAGGCGACCTTGGACATACCCCAAAAGCTTTTCACGGCACTGATAGATAGGTTGCAGCGGTCACATGTCTCCAACAATCGTTCAACCTTCTCGCACAGATCGTTCCATGACGAGGCAGGTATCAGAATGTCGTCGATGTACGACCGCCTCCCTAGAACAGACGGTCCTCTTTTCCGATCGGGTTCACCCTCTCTAAACACATCATAATTTTCAACAGGGTCCCGATCGGTCTTGATCTTGAAGTGTCCGTACAATGCATTATCTATCAGCCTTTGATAAATTTGGGGCGCGTTCTTCATACCGAACGGCATACGATTCCACTCGAAAAGACCAAACGGTGTCACAAATGCGGAAATCTCACGGGCTCGATCAGTCATCGAGGCCACCCAAAATCCACTTGCCATATCTAGCGAACAATACCACAAGGTCTTGTCGAGGTCTTCCAACAGATCATTAATCAGCGGCATCGGGTAAACCATGAGTTTAGTCAACCGATTTACCAGCCGATAGTCGATGCACAGTCTAATGTCAACGCCGTTCTTCTTGATAACAATTACGATCGGCGAGGCCCATGGCGAGGTCGACGGTCTAATAATCCTTGTGACCAACAGTCCTTTAATGAGATCAGAAAGCTTTTCACGGTATTGTGGCGCCACGCGTCGACATCGCTGGGCAATCGGCTTGGCATCTCCAACGTCAATATCGCAAATGGCACCACGGGCTGCAGGTGGTAAGGCGTTGCCCTTTCCGATCAGCAGATGTCTTTTCTTCCATATGATATTCTTCAACTGCTCGATATGGTCTGGACTGTTAATGTATTGTTCACCCACTTGTAAATCATCCATTGTAACTTCGGGCGAGTCGGTAGACACTTCAGGGAGGACTGCCATTTGGCTTTCCAGCTCCTTAATGTACTGTTCCCCGCCTTCATGTATACAGACTTGTTCATATTCTGGGGCGATATCACCTAGACCATCTGGACCGTCTGAACGCCCCTGGTATTGATCGACGGGCTGTCCTTCACTGATATCGGTCTGATTAGGAATACCTTCATGGTCCGACCTAGCAATTTCATGTTCCCCTTTTTCCGTTTCTTGCTCCGCTGTCGCCTGGTCTTGTGCTGACACCACGTTGACTAACCTTGGCTCTCCTACTTGATGGTCCACCGTTCCTGGTGACTGCGGCGCCTTTATTTGGACCAACATCTTTTTTGGGGCGACATAACTTGGTCTTTCCACTAAAGGTGAGGTATCCTCTTCCACCGACCCATCATTGCTGATAAGATCGGTGGTCGATTAGTACGCCAGGCTTTTCCACTCGACATACCGCCTCGACCCAATCGAGACGAACCCCATCTTCCTTGGTAACTTTACTTCTGCTAACCACATACCAACAATGGTGTTATTGTCCAGTGTCAGCGGCTTGTCACCGATATTGGTAACACGGACAAAATCACGTCGACCAGCACTCTTTACGGAGGTCGGGATCCACCGATCGCCCATGGTCAACCATAACTTCCTCGAACGGAAACCTTTCTCGACCGGGGTATCGGCAGACCGACCGACTGGGATAGTGAGGTCTTGATCCCACCGGACCAGATCGGTATACGAACCATACAGAGGTCTTCGACCAGCCAACTGGACCTGGACCTCATCCGGGAGTGTAAGCACTCCATGTGACAGGTCTAGGCGAATACCAGATGGGAACATGAAATCCATGCCTAGTAAAGCGTCTTGACCAGCCAACTTGCCAACCCAAGCGCTGAAAAAGAAGAACAGCGATCCCGACAAAGTAATTTTCACACGCGTTCTTCCCTCGGTCATATAAGAGAGTTTTCGCCGATCCCGATGAATTCTTGTCTCTGGGTATCGTCTATACGACATCCGACCTTACGAGAAAAGGCGGAGTCGATTATCGATACTTCAGCTCCAGAGTCGAACAAAATCGTCGCCTTCTGGTTATTAATCTTGCCACAGGCTTTCGCCTGCTTGAACCATTTATCAGGCGCGTGATACTTCCGGTATCCGCGGGATCTCCAGGCAGCAAGTCCAACTGCATAACCACCTTAGTCCGGGAGTACTCATCGGTCTTCAGACTGTAGACCGGATGGTCTCGGTCGACGCAATTTGGAATAGAACGTGTATTGTCGGTCTTATCTTCTTTGCCGACATATGCATAGATGTGAACCGTAGAACGCTCGGCTCGATCCAGATTCCAACCTGGCGAGCGTTCTAGTTTAACATTTTTTCTGCGTCCGGCGGCAGCATCCCCGCGTGCTTGTCCGGCACGTACCACTTGCGTATCATGTTAAAAAATTCTTCAATCTTGCAGTGGCCGGCCTCGTGGATCTCTCCACATGACTTGCATACGAAGAGGCAGTGTTCAGTCGGGTGGCCGCGTCTCTCGCACTTCTTGCACACCATCTTCTTCCAGCATTTTGGACCATCATGTTTGCTCGACCCACAGTGGGAGCACTTCTGACGAGGTCGGTCTGGATCGGACTTGCTTCCTTTCCTTCCCTTCCGGTCTACCCGGTCAGACTTCGACCTGGTATTCGGGGCAGGTCCCGCAACATAGACGTAACGATACTGGTCTTCATCCGACGACTCCTGGCTGGATTGACTTCCACTTTCCCCTTCCGATCCCGTGCTGTCTTCGGCTACGATCGCCTTGACCGCTCGGGTAGGTCTGGTCCAGGGCCTCTTGACCGGATCGGTCTGGATCTGGGTCTTGGATCGGTAGCGACCTGATCCACCAGCACTCTTCGCCCTCATGCTACGCGACTTCTGTAGCGTCCGTAGAGTCTGTTCAGCTTCACCCGTGTCCCTAAGACGCAGCAGAGTAAGCTGGTCCGCCAGTTCTTGATCGTCCAGGGTAGTGACCCACATGTTACAGAGCAGCACCGTTCGGCGGGTTATTCTCTTTAATTGTTATGCCGGCACGAAGTGCAGCCACGTTCAACCGATGCAAATAATCGATCGGTGTCTCGTCGCTCCGCTTCTGCATATGGTGATACTTGCGGGCACTCTAAAATCCGGAGTTACAATATTGCCCTTCAAACTCTGCACATAGCTGGTCCCAGTCAGACCGTACATCCCGACCTAACTGTTGGATCTAGTTGGCAGCCGGTCCTTTCAACAAATCCCGGAGAATCAGACACCTTTCACTTTTGGGGGTATGGTCTCGCAGGAACGCAGACTTGACCCGACCGAACCAAGACCGGGACTGGTCTTCATCAGTATCCTTGCCAGTGAAGTCCTTGAGGTCGGTCGTCGCGGCCATACGGATGCGCGGAATCGCAGCAGATCCAAAGTCGTAAGAAACAGTGGAGTATAGGTTAGCCTTGCGTGGCTTGCCAGCGCTCGTACCGTCTGACCCACAGTGGTCGTCAAGACCGCCGACCGAATCCGTGTCACAGTCACTTGTCTTGCTTGGTCTACGCGGTCTGGCCGGTTGCGGCTTGCGCTTCCCTTTGCCGACTTGCTTATCACTTCGAGTGGGCTTGTCCACAGATGTTACCGATTCCATATCCACATCCCGGCAAACATTGACACTTTGACGGGTAGACCGGTCTTGGACATATGGGCACATAGGTGGTCTAACCCGTTCTTCCATGAAACGTTCCATCATCGTCTCAAACATGACTTGGACGTTAGCTGGAGTCATGGGCAACGTGTTGATACCCTCCTTTTGCGGAACTGAGGCCTGTGGGGACTGCTGGAGCCCCGACTGGCAAGCAGCCCTTTGCTTCCGCATGTCCCTTTTTTGTTCAGGCTGGGCATGGTCCACCCCCACGGTCATCCGCTCGACACCGGTCTCTAACTCTGATGAGCTGTTAGAGGCCGGTGGAGACTTATAAACCGATTCGTCATCAGAACCAATGTCGACAAGCGCTGTGGAGGCTTCAGCGACCTTCACTGCTGCGGTGGGAGTTTGGCGGCGAACCGCCCCCACCAGTGGGACCAAATGGTCGTGGAAGGTCGACATCGACGATTTCAGCCTCCAAGTCTCAAATTCTAATAGTTTTTGGACATCGGCGGGGTTATGCATTGTAATTCCAACCTCCGCCAACATCGCCACCAAGTTTTTCACCAACAGTAATGGGCGATCACTCTGGACCGGCTCGGTAATGGGACCGAGAAGACGGTCGGGATCTGGAGGTTCAACACCCGAAAGACCACGTCAAAACGAACAAATCGTTTCAGCTCAAAAATGTATTACATCTTGTTTAGGTCTTCTTCAGTGATGTCTCCATCTCCGACCTGCGACTTTTCTTCGAGGTTGTCTTCGTCGGCCGGCATTACCAACCCTTTCTTGGGAATCTTGGGTAGCTTGGGGGCCTTGGGGAGGTTGGTCTGATCGTTCTGATCAGCTTCCAAGTATTTTTCGTCTTTTGATTTTCCATCAACTTTTTTATGCATATACATAGGATTAGGACCAAGGTCCTGATCCTTTCCGGGACTATAGCAAGACTTGCTATAGTCCCGATCGGCTCCGGTGGGAGCCTTTTGGGGAGGAAAAAAATTATTAATCCCGATCTGGTCCTCCAGCAGGCCATACCGGACATCGCCATCTTTATCGAGAACGAAGACGTGTGGTGGAGCGGCTGATCGAAGTTTTTGAGACTTGATCAGGCGGTACCACGGCGCCCAGACTGCCGACTAACGAAGGGGGTCCTCCGGATGTCTTCGACTGCTTGTGTTCTTGCTCACCTTGTGTACCCGACGGCTAGGCGTGGGTCGCTCCTCAGGTGGCGGGGACAGCGCACAGCGAATTCTTGGTGCAAGATTGAATTAACTAACTTGTGACGATACAACCGATGCGATCAGGCTTGATCACGTGCGATCAGGTGCTTAAACCACGTCAATTAACCGTGATCAGGCTTGATCAAGTTTGGGCTGATGCTAATAACCAACGATCAGCAGTATTCCGTCTTGATCGCAAGTGCGATCAGGCGGCAGTCCGATGCGATCAAGCGCTGATACGAAGCCAATCGGTCGTGATAAGGCGCGATCAGGCTTTGGCTGACGTTAATAACCGTCGATCAACAATATTCTGTCTTGATCGCAGATGCGATCAGGTCTTGATCGCAAGTGCGATCAGGTACTGAAGGCTCTATCAGGGGCTAAAAGCTGCTGCCCAGTCGTAATATACCTTGATCAGACTTGATCAAGCACCGGAAGTCGTTCAAGTAGAAGTTGGCGCGATTTGCGATCAGCGATCACGATCACGATTTGCAAAAAGTGTCGATCAGGTGTTGGTCGGTAGGGGGGGGGTACTTGATCAGGCAGCGGAAGTCTTCACTTCATGATCGCGGAGCCTCTAAGCCGTCAAACAGCTAAGGAACGGCCAAATCAATGCGCTCCTAGCCTAGACTATACGAGGAATATGTATTTTATAACAAAATCCACCTAGAGTTCCCGTGGGGCGCTTAAAGCAGCCGAACTCTAGGGGCCAAACGTTAATTTCACGGGGAAGAGGTGAGAGCACTGCTCGATCACGTTCCCAAAACCAAAAAAACCTTTACACGAAGAACCGCAGACACTGCGGGCGGAGTTGTGGAGTGAGTTCCCAACACTCTACGTCTGCCGGTAGGCCAAAAAATGCACTAATAGCTCCCGCCCGGGACGTAGAGGTATATAATAGTGGGGTAGGCGCAAAGTTGCCGTCCCTAAAGCGATCTGCTAGATCGAACGCAGAAGGAGAACTTTATTAGCAATTAAACCCTTAGATCTACCCTGTTCCTACTTTCAACCAATCCGCATCGTCCATTCGGAACGCCTTCCGTCCATCAATTGACCTGATTTTTCCGCTTGTTCCTTGTTTGTTCTCTGGTGTTCGCCGCGTACCTGTAGGTAATCCGCACATCTTCCGTGTCCCTTCTATATCATGTCTATGTACACCACGGTGGTACGTACTACTGTACCCACCGTGGTACACATGGCGGTACCTAATTATGTACTACTGTATCCACTATCTGCGTCCACTATCAGGCCCCTAATTTAGGTCCTAACATTAGTCATAAATATTAGGCCCCCTATGGGCCTAATAAAACGTCCAACATTAGGCCCTATTTTTGCCTAATTAAAAAGCCCGCTTTACGAAAACCGCCCCTGATTCTCGTCCCAGCCGTACAGCGGTTGGGGCGACGGTCGATCATGCCGTTGATTCTGGGGATCATACTGCCGTTGGAGAATTTGTCGTTGCACATCGATCAGGTCACCATCAAACAGTCGATCATCACCCATCATCTGCCCCGTCTCCCCTCAATCAAGCCCAGTTCCATCAGGCGGTTACCGTTGGGGCTGTCCACTGCGATCTAACGCTCGACTGAGGCCAACCGTGACAACTGCGATCAGGCTGTCTCGATCAGGCATTCACAGTCTGCTATGCCATCTTCAACGGACAGCTTGTCACCCCACATCACCAACATTCCTGCCTTGGATAAGGCCGCAGCTGATCAGGCGATCGCCGCGATCAATCATGCCTGCGATCTGCAAGAGGCTCTCCATTCCAGCAACGATCAGGTCGCCTTGTTGTCTGGCTCACTCGCCATGAGTGAAGACACGGTTGCGATGCTTCGTCGGCGGCTCACTCGTACCCAACGTGACGCGACGGACCGGAAGAAGGTAATCGAGGGAGGCCTTAAAAAACTTAAGCCGCTGCGCGATTTTATCAACGCTGCGGTCAAGAAGCTCGAAACCCAGCTCAAAGACGCAAAAAGCACTATCGCCGATCAAGAGCGGACCATATACGATCAGGGTGTCCAGATCCGGGAGCTGGAGTGTCGCAACGACCGTGAACGTTACCTGCGATCAACGCTTGACGACACAATTGCATACCAAACGAAGGAATTGGAGAAACTCGAACAGCTTGTATCCACGTTGCAGCACGAGCGCGATCAGGTTACTTCCCGCAATATGCGCTTGGTCCAACGGGCGGTAAGTCTCACTATCGAGGTGGACAAGTACAAGGATCAATGCGATCGCCTCCAGAAGGAGAACGAGTCTGCTCGCGCGTCGATGGACGATTACACTGCCATTATGGCCCAAGCACAGGAGATATCGGACCGGGTTGAAGCGGAACTCACTACCGCTCGACGTTACCTCGATCAAGTTTCCGCGGACCGGGACACATTGCGTGATCGGCTACGACAGGCCCAAGGCGAGGTTGCGCGGTGGCGCTCTCATCAATCGAATATTCAGTCCGCACTGACGGGCATATCTCTGCAGCTTCTGGCCGGCCCTGATCAAGTCCCATTTCCCGCTAGTCCCTCTGCTGCTTCGACGACCAACTCGGTAGGCAGTACCACTCCATCGTCCGAAAAGCGTATTCGGCGTTCCCGATCTTCTTCTCCGTCTAAGCGGCCACGCCTTCTCTCTCCCGCTTCGGAGGCGAAGACTGAGGATGATAGTCCCCTTACTTGTGATCAAGACGTTGAAGATGAGGACACTGGCCCGATCGCCTCCATTCCTTCTACTCCCACCATTAGCGAGTTCGGGAGCGAGGGCCAGCCTGATCACGACCCGACCGGGTCCCTTTTTCCTCGCACGGGTGAATTCCAGACCTTGATCGCGGTTCCTGATGGTACCACTGACGTCGATATCCTGCCTTGGACTCCGGATCAGCTCGGCATGTACAATTTACACAACGTCACGGCCCAAGTGGTTTTCGACTACTTGACCCGCCCTTCTGGATGGTTGTTCCCGCCTGCTGCGTTGGCCCCTCCTACTAGTGCGTGGTCCGGTCATTTGATCACCCAGGCAGAGATTGAACATTTATACTCCCAGCGCCCCTGCGATATTTTTTCGACCATGTTGCCGCCTCTTTCTTTTTGCTCGGCTGGCTGGTTCGCTGACCTGGAGACCAAGTATCTCACGTTCCTCGATCATCACGCATTGGTGATTTGGGAATCAACCAACTATCTCCCTATCGCGAAGAATCTTCGTGATATTGATGACTTCTTCCGCGATTATTACATCCAACGCCGCCAACGCAGAAGCCTGGCTGGGGCGACCTGGAAACGTGTCGTGGAGCTCATCCTGCGGGGTATTATCGACGGGAGATGTGATCTCGACATCTTCTTGGACCCTTCGATCACCCATTGTGCCCGCAATCGCCCGCTGAAGTTTGCCCCGGCCGATGATGGAGTGTGGTACCCTGGGTTTCTATCGGACCCGCCACCTCAGATCCTACAAGAAGCGCTGGCAGATTTTGACGACCTTGAACCTTGGCGGGTTCAATATCGTTCCTGCCCCGAAAATCACCCTGGTCGTAGGATTCCATGCCTTCGCCGTAAGTTCTATGGGTCCGAATAGTCGGTCGATCACCTTTCTTCAATCAATACATTCTTTCGATCATGTCATTTCACTGTTGTCCTTTGTCCTTAAATGTATAATATAAATTGGTAGTCCGTCGGCTCATCTGCCGTATCCAATCACCATACCTCGCAACATCCATTGTTATAACACCATTTCCAGTCAATCATCACTTCGTCATCCATTGGGAACTTCGTCGATCACAATTTCCCTGATCAATCAGCTGATCACACATTAGTGGGACTCTTCATCCACTTGCATTACATCAAACCGATGTCGGTTGATCAACCTTCTCTCAAAGTCCTTGATCAGGGCATCACAGTTCAAGTCCTCCTCGTCTACCAATGACGGCTCGGTATGACCTTTCCAGTAGACTTGATACTCACGCAACGTCCTTCCATATCTAGCCTTTCGACAAGATCGAACATCAGTGACGCGATCAACTTCAAATTCGTCTGGATCTAGCGTCCTTTCCCAGCTGTCCTCGGGTAGCAAAGCTTCGTCAAATTCGAACCGCTCTTCAATCCCAGCTGTTAACACGGCGATGGGGCGATCTGGAAACTCCTTAACCAATTTTAACTTGGATAGGTGCACCACGGGGAACATGCGATAGTCCGTACCAGCTGTAACCAATCTTGCTGCATGATCACCGATCACCTCATCGACCCTGAAGGGTCCATGCCACATGTGCGCCAGTTTCTTTGCATACCCTTCTTTAACGCGATCAAGGTATAGCCAGACCCTTGATCCAGCCTAGATCTTGTTTGTGGCGTCACCTGATCGTTGTGCTTTTCAGCTCGATCAGCCATCGCTTGGTGTAATCGAACGTTCACCTGACCACGAGCGAGGCGATAGTCTTTCAGCAACTTGTACCTCCATCGGCGAGAATCACGGTCTTTGCGTCAAATTCCACCTAATTGCAATGTCGATTCCAGCGATGATCGTGGATCCCACCCATACGCCAAGTAAAAGGGCGTTTCTCCACGAATGCGATTAGGGGTTGAATTCAACGCAAAAACCAGTCGCTCTGCGTATGCACCCCAATCCTTCTGGCCGACATCTGACACATACATCTTGATGGCCCTCGTAATTGTCTGCACCGTTCTTTCTGCCTTGACATTTGCCTGCGGACGATACGCCATAGTGGCACTCTGCCGCTGTCCCACGATCTTGTTGAATGCACGAAATACTTACGACATAAATCCAGGCTCTAGGTCGTTCCTGATCACCTCACTTGCACCAAATCGTCGGAACACGCACTCTTCGTAATTTTCCGCGACTTTCTGCGCTGTGCGAGATGATCCAGCTTTCGCGATCACCACACCCGTGAAAAGATCAACCCAAATCAACAGTTCCGTATGCCCATCGGTTGATCGAGGCAATGACGGTATGTGATCCATGGCAATCACTTGGAACGGTTACGTGGCCTCGATATTCCCCGGCGACATGCCCTTGATCGTAGGCTGGCCCTTCCCCGTTTCGCAATCCACACATTGTTCAACAAATCTTTGCACGCTGCGGAATAGACCCCGCCAATGGAAGTACCTTCTGATCCGTTGAAAGGTGCGGCCTATACCCTGGTGTCCTCCTTCCAAACTCACATGATAGTAGTGGAGGACATCGGTGTGCAAGGTCTTGGGTAGTACCAGCTTAATTGACGATCAGCAATCATCTTGATCATCCTGATCATCCCCGGGTTTCCTTTTAGCCGCATTTCCACAGTAAATCAGTAATCCTTGTTCGTCAACATCATAGTTGTCAGTAATTTTCGCACACTCCTTCACCTCGTCTGCGCTCAATTGGATAACGTCACCGTACAGAAAACACCGCAAATCGTGGATCCATTTCTCTTCATCCTGTGCCTTTTTCACCCGTTCCATTCTTATTCCGGCTACTGGTATATCGGTCCATGTTGACGGTCGTGGTTGCCGGTGGTTACGTGATCGGGTCGTCACTAGCACTTGCGGGGCGGATTGATCTTCGTTCTATGTGATTACTTCGGGTAGACGGTTGAGATCAACTAATCCTTCCAGCTGTTTCTCATCTTCGATCTCAAATCTTGTTCCACCCTGCATAGACATGGTGGTAATGTGATCTGCACTCCTATTCCACTCTCTCTTGATATGTACCAAATCGTGATCACTCCACTCGCATAGGAGGTTACATGCACGCTGTTTTAGCACTTGCAATCGCGGAGCTTTGAATTCCATTTCTTCTCGCATTTGCCGGATCACCAAATAAGAGTCCCCACACACGATCACCCTTCCTTTGGGATATCGTGCCAACAAGTCCAGACTTAAAAGCAACCCGTGGTATTCTGCTTCATTCACCGTGATATCCGGTGCATGATCGGCGATCGCGATCATTATCTTCCATTCCGGTAACTTCCACACAATGGCACCAAATGCACCCACACGTCGCTTGACACTTGCTGATCCATCAAAACTGATCACGTAAAGTTCTTCACCTTTTTTAACCGTGGGAGGTGGTACTTCGATCATCTGCCGCGGTTGCTTTTTCGGTGAGATCGCGATCAACGCTTCATCAATTTCGGTGCGAGGGGTGATGCTTGCGGCTAACGCCCCTAGCACCTCCTCTTCTACATGCACACATTTCTTGATCTCGAGGTCCCACTGTGATAGGATCGCAGCCCATCTACCTAATCGTCCGTCCAACCCATTGGATGTTAGTAAACACTTCAATGTATATAGACGTGATAAAACGGTGATCATCTTTCCGACCAGCATCGTGAAATAAACATCCAAAATTCGTAAAAGCGCCAGAACTTCTTTTCGACGGGGCTGTAATTCAGCTCACCGCTTTTCAACGTTCGGCTAGCGAATGAGACGGGATGATACACTTGATCGTATTCTTGTACTATAGCGGCAGATACTGCCCATTTTCTAGCGTAAACCACGATCACTGGCGTCTTGTCCTGGTCAAAGTGTCGCAGGGTTGGAGCTGATACAATCTTCGCCTTCAGCATGCTGAATGCCACTTTTGCTCTAATTAGTCGATCATCCTCGTGATTTGATTCCGCCTCACTATGTGATCGTTTCTTCAACTCTTGATAATCTATCTCCCCCAATTCGTAAAGCACGGCGGCATAGATTTCGAAATCTTCAATAAATCGACGATAGTAATTTATGCTTCCCAAGAACGATTGCATAGCACGTAAGGTGCCAGGGAAAGGCAAATTGATCAGATCGTCCAGGTTCTTTGTATTTGTTTTTAACCCGCGGCAAGAGACGTGATGTCCTAAATAGGGCACTTCGCTTCGCCCCCAGTACGATTTAGCCACGCTGATCGACAAATTCCATTGATCGCACTTTTCCTGCAAGTGCCGCACCTTATCGCATAGGGTGGACCAAGTAGGTGCAGGGATTAATATATCATCGATATATGATCGCCGTCGCAGCACAGACGGGCCCGGCGTTTGGTCGGGTTCTCCTGCTGTAAATACATCAGCCGATTCATCTGCACCGTCTTTGACCCTAAGATATCCATATAGTGCATTGTCGATCAACCGCTGATAAATTTGCGGAGCATTCTTGAGGCCAAAAGGCATCCTATTCCACTCAAACAATCCAAATGGAGTGACAAACGCCGAAATTTGACGTGCCCAATCGGTCATAGACACGACCCAGAAACCACTCGCCATATCCAAAGAGCAAAATCACAACGCTTTATCCAAGTCTTCGAGTAGATCGGTGATCAGGGGCATTGGGTACACCATCAAACGCGTGAGTTAATTCACCGCGCGATAATCGATGCATAGACGTATATCGACCCCATTCTTTTTCACGATGATCAATATAGGCGATGCCCAGGGTGACGTTGACGGCTGAATGATCTTAGTTGCTAGCAACCCCTTGATCAGGGCCGACAACTTCTCGCGAAATTGTGGGGCCACTTTCCGGCACTTTTGGGCGATCGGGCGCGCGTTACCCTCATCGATATCACAAACAACTCCTCGTGCAGCGGGGGGTAGCGCGTTTCCCTTCCCGATCAACAAATGTTTTTTCGCCCAAATTATTTCGCGAAGTTGATCTATCTCCTCCACTGTGTTGACTGTGGGATCTCCGACTAGCAAATCATCTTTGGTTACTTCTTCGGTGCTTGCAGACACTTCGGGTAACGTAGCAAGCTGCTTCTCTAGCTCTTCCCCATACAAATCTCCACCTTCGTGATAACAAACCTGATCGTCAATAGGTGTCACGTCGAATTCGCTGGGGCTAACTGAGACAGGGTGATTACACGCATCTTGAGTAGGTGTATCGCTTGAAACAGGCTGTTCAGCTCCATGATTGAGGGTCGGACCTTTCACTTCCGGCCCCTGATCGCACCGCTCTTGCACCCCTTGCACACCTTTTGCGCCCCTTCGGTTACCAACGCTACAGATGCGACGATAGCGTCCGTGGGACGTACTAAGATACTTCGAGGAGTTGGATACTCCTTCTTCTCGACTAA
Organism: Peronosclerospora sorghi; assembly: GCA_026184515.1. Lineage (NCBI taxonomy): Eukaryota > Oomycota > Peronosporomycetes > Peronosporales > Peronosporaceae > Peronosclerospora > Peronosclerospora sorghi. Next base: position 13,370,575 of record CM047585.1, read on the forward strand.
TGGACCTTGATCGACACTTTCTTGATCGTCAGATACTAGATCGCTGGAGGCTTGATATGCCAGATTTTGCCACTCTTTGTAACGGTTGGACCCAATCGAAACAAATCCGGGGCGGCGGGGCACATCATCTTTGTTCATCCAAATACCTAAAATAGTCTCTTCTTGAACAATGATGGGGTGATCGACGATGTTCGTAACATGTAAATACCTCAAATTGCCCGCGCCCCTAGTGATAGTGGGGACCCAATCTCTTCCACGAGTAATCCACAACTTGCGAGATCGCTGATCGTAAATTCGTACTTCGGCTGATCGACCTACTGGGATCTGTTCATACTGATCGAACTTCATATAATTACCGCTCGACCCATACAACTGTCGACGTCCCTCCAGTAGGATGATCACTTCGTCAGGTAAACTTAGTGCGCCATGAGCGATATCTAATCGAACACCAGCTGGTATCATGAAATCCATACCCAATATGGCATCTTGACCAACAAGTTTGCCCACCCATGCCTGGAAATAATAAACCAATGAGCCCTCTAGCGTGATCTTGATTTTTGCACGTCCTTCTGTTTGGTATGCACTTTCTCCAATGCCGACGCATTCTTGTGTTTGACTCGTGTCAATCCAACAACCCACCTTACGAGCAAAGGTTGAGTCGATGATCGACACTTCGGCACCAGAATCAAATAATATCATAGCTCGCTCGTTATTGATTTTTCCACTCGCCTTGGCTTTTTTGAACCATTTCTTTGGCGAGTGATATTTCCAATATCCACGTGATTCGCCTGGAAGTAATTCGACTTCCATGATCACAGGTGATCGAGAAAACTCATCAACATGGAAATTAGCCAAACGTGGTAAATCAAGCTGATCGCGTTTTTCCTTATCTCTTGTTGCTACTCGATCAGCCTTCTTCTTATCCACAAATGAAAAAATACACAAACTAGAACGCTCGTCTCGTACCAGATTCCAACCTGGCGAGCGTCCTAGTTTAACAAATCTTCGGCTTCCTTGGGTAACAGTCCTGCATGCTTGGTAGGGTTATACCACTGGCGGATGCGGTTGTAAAATTCTTCCATAGGGCACTTCCCCGCATCGTGAATCTCGCCGCATGCTCGGCAGACGTACAGGCATTGATCGGTGGGGTGTCCTTTCTTGCCACACTTCAGGCAAGTCAGGCGCTTCCAGCAACGTAAGTTGTCGTGTCTGATCGATCCACAATGACTGCACTTCTTTATCGCCCCTGATCGACTGCGTTGGAGTCGCTCCGTTTGCCTGATCGTGACTCGCCAGGCTGATCGTGCGCCCCTGGTTGATCGCGCATAGTGACCATCATATAGCAGCGCTGATCGCCATCACTTCCACTATCATCAGCACTTGATTCTTCGCTCCCAGACGTTACCTTGATCGAACGTACGCCCCTAGGATTTCGCGTCGCGGCCGGTGCTCGATCGTCGCCGGATTTTGGGCGGAATCTGCTGGTGCTTACTGACGCTGTTGGCTGATACCACTTGTTGCGAGCGTATGCCCGCAACGTTTCTTCCAGGTCCGAAGCACGATCCAATCGTTGGAGATCCAGCTGATCGTCGAGTTCGCGATTGGCCAGAGTGTCCAGAAAATGTTGAACATGTTCGCGCAGACTTTCGGGCGGTCCATCTCTGATCGGTAACTTAGCTCGCACTCCCGCCACATTCAGTCGGTGCAAATATTCGATAGGACTTTCGTCTGATCGCTGCTTCATATAATAATACTGGCGGGATACCGATTGACCAGTTCCACAGTATTGTACTTCAAATTCATCCACGAGACTTTTCCAACTTGATCGGGTGGTTCTACTCAACTGTCGATGCCACATGCGCGCTGGTCCCTTCAGTAAATTGCCCAGAATTAGACACTTTTCAGGATCAGAAGCTTGATCGCGCATGAATGCTGATTTGAGACGACTGATCCAGTTCCTCGCTTGATCTTCATCCCCTTCTTTTCCCGAGAATTCTTTCAAATCGCTGATCGAGACATCCGAATTATGGCAATTGGCTGCTGATCAGGTGTCCCAGTATACGCGGATGCCACTGTGGCTCGCCGTGGCAGTGTGATCGGTTCATCAGGGTCGACGTAGTCAATTTGAGACCGTTGATCGTGAAACGAGTGCACGGATTTCATATCCACATCTTTTACCGTCGTCGACCTATCTGGTTTCGACTTCTGACAACGCAACGAGTGTACGGACTCCATATCGACATGCCTGATCGACGCAGCCCTTCCTTGATTTGGCTGGCGGATTTTGGTGCCAACGACTCCAGGTGCCCACTTACTGCTCTCTTCGGCTAAAAACTTCTTCATGGCTTTGTCAAAAAACATCTCCCACTGTGGCCCTTGATCGTTTTCTGTCTTGATCGACTGAGGTTCCATCTTGACAACCGGCAATTTGGAGTTTTCCTTTTGGCAAACTTCCATTCTGGTTATCTTGGGCTCCATACTCTCCGCGCTACTTGACTCAATTCCCTGATCGTCACCCTCTGAAGGGGCAGATTCGTAGCACGATGACCCGAATGTCCCGCTACGTTGATTGACGGACTTGCCTCAATCTTCAACGGGGATTGTGGCGGTGAACTGGGGAAATCTTTATCGTCTGCTTCGCCCACGATGGGTATCAACAGGGAATACAACAGCTGGGTGGCCTCTTCCAGCTCTTTGGAGTCCCGATCGAATACTTCCTCGGCATCGTAGGCGCCTGTTATCAGACCAGCTTGCTTGATCAGGCGTATTAGCCTTAGCACAATCGTTAGCTTATCTTTTCCCTTCGTGATTGGCTGGTTGACCGGTCTACTCAGCTTCCCGCTGATCGTGACCCCGAGAAGGCTCATGATCGAGTTCGTCATCAGGTAATCTTCCAGGTGCTCTCGGTAAATCTTTTGGTAAAACGTCTTTACCAGATCGGCTTCCGTTGGCGGCGTACTTGATCGGCTTTCGTCGCTCTCCGACCCAGGCGCTTTGATCAGCATCTTCGGTTGGTCGGTCTTGTAATACTTCTCCATCGGATCCCAATCTGGATCATTATATACATGTATTGTTGGCGGATCATAACTTGCGTTATGATCCGCATGGGCTACCGAAGGAGCCTCGGGAGGTGGTTGAGGCTTCTCCTCCTTTACGTCATCTGGATTCCTCCCCAGGTCCTGATGATCGGCATTTCCTTTCTTCTTCAGGCATGACGACGGCGAACTGCCTTCCGTCGTCACAACCACCTCCTCCTTTTCCACCTTGATTTTCAACTCTGCTTCATCTTCCGTTTTCACTTTCACATCCGCGCTATCTTGCGTAGAATCGCGGTGATATCGCGCGTCGCCCAAAGATCCGGGCACGCGTACCATTGTGGTGAAGCGGCTGATCGAAGTTTTTGAGACTTGATCAGGCGGTACCACGGCGCCCAGACTGCCGACTAACGAAGGGGGTCCTCCGGATGTCTTCGACTGCTTGTGTTCCTGCTCGCCTTGTGTACCCGAAGGCTAGGCGTGGGTCGCTCCTCAGGTGGCGGGGACAGCGCACAGCGAATTCTTGGTGCAAGATTAAATTAACTAACTTGTGACGATACAACCGATGCGATCAGGCGTGATCACGTGCGATCAGGTGCTTAAACCACGTAAATTAGCCGCGATCAGGCTTGATCAAGTTTGGGTCGATGCTAATAACTGACGATCAGCAATATTACGTCTCGATCGCAAGTGCGATCAGGCGGAAGTCCGACGCAATCAGGTGCTGAAACGATGTAGATCAGTGGTAATCAGGCTTTGGCTGACGTTTAATAACCGTCGATCAACAATATTCTGTCTTGATAGCAGATGCGATCAGGTGTCTTGATCGCAAGTGCGATCAGGTGTCTTGATCGCAAGTGCGATCAGGTACTGAAAGGCTCGATCAGGGGCTAAAAGCTGCTGCCCAGTCGTAATATACCTTGATCAGACTTGATCCAAGCATCGGAAGTCGTTCAAGTAGCAGTTGGCGCGATTTGCGATCAGCGATCACGATCACGATTTGCAAAAAGTGTCGATCAGGTGTTGATCGGTAGGGGGGGTACTTAATCAGGCAGCGGAAGTCTTCACTGCCTGATCGCGGAGCCTCTAAGCCGTCAAACAGCTAAGGAACGGCCAAATCAATGCGCTCCTAGCCTAGACTATACAAGGAATAGGTATTTTATATTAAAATCCACCTAGAGTTTTACGGCCGCCGTTTACTGGGACTTCTATTTAATGCGTAAACATCTCCTTTTAATCTTCCAGCACCGGGCAGGTGTCAGTTAAGAATCGCAAATAATGATTTTTTATTCCATTTCTGTACCTCGATGTAATAATCCAATATGTGAATCAGCTTTTTGTATAACTTCACCATTTAATTCTAGTGCCGGCTGCGGGCTCAAATTCGTACATTGTTACTACGGGACCCTCACGAACTGCATTTATTGTAGCAAGTGATAAGCCAGAAATAATCCTGTTTCTCTGAGGAAAATGTTGGCTAAGTGGCTTTGATCCTATAGGGAGCTCTGCTATTAGAAGCCCTTCATTTGTAATTTTTTCATATATTTTTTTATTCTCAGGCGGATATATATGGTCAATACCACCAGCTAAGACAGCTATGGTCTTACTAACGTCAGCTTCGTGAACATCAGGTTTCAAAAAAAATACAAAAAAATATTATAAATTATCATTTAATAAAATTATAAATCAATTTAATTTATATTATCCAAATAATAGTATAAAGATAGCTTCACCTCTAGCTTCACCTCAGCTTCACCTCTAGCTTCATTTTTTTGCTATATAAATTGTCACCAACATCACTAGCCAGTGATTCAAAAGCGGATTCAAGGGAGTTTTGAAGCGCTGCCTTAAATATATTTATATTTAATTTGCTAATATCTGTATTTTTCATAATTACTTTAAGGATTTATTCTAATATTTGTTATGGGAGGCGTAACTGGTGTAGCTATGTCGAATTCCAGTTTAGATATTGCTATATAATAAAATACCGGCTAATGATACTGAACCTGCTGTAGGTGCTTCAACATGAGCTTCTGTTCCCGTGGGGCGCTTAAAGCAGCCGAACTCTAGGGGCCAAACGTTAATTTCACGGGGAAGAGGTGAGAGCACTGCTCGATCACGTTCCCAAAACCAAAAAAACCTTTACACGAAGAACCGCAGACACTGCGGGCGGAGTTGTGGAGTGAGTTCCCAACACTCTACGTCTGCCGGTGGGCCAAAAAATGGACTAAGTGCTCCCGCCCGGGACGTAGAGGTATATAATAGTAGGGGAGGCGCAAAGGTGCCGCCCCTAAAGCGATCTGCTAGATCGAACGCAAAAGGAGAACTTTATTAGCAATTAAACCCTTAGATCTACCCTGTTCCTACTTTCAACCAATCCGCATCGTCCATTCGGAACGCCTTCCGTCCATCAGTCGACCTGATTTTTCCGCTTGTTCCTTGTTTGTTCGCTGGTGTTCGCCGCGTACCTGTAGGTAATCCGCACATCTTCCGTGTCCCTTCTATATCATGTCTATGTACACCACGGTGGTACGTACTACTGTACCCACCGTGGTACACATGGCGGTACCTAATTATGTACTACTGTATCCACTATCTGCGTCCACTATCAGGACCCTAATTTAGGTCCTAACATTAGTCATAAATATTAGGCCCCCTATGGGCCTAATAAAATGTCCAACATTAGGCCCTATTTTTTCCTAATTAAAAAGTCCGCTTTACAGACGTAAGGTGATAGCTTTTCCTTACGCCCTCTCCAGAACGATTCCAAATTCAAATCTTCAAATTCAATCTTTGATGACACCTCGCGGTGATATCCACGATCACCAAGTGATCCGGGCACGCGCACCATTGTGGTGGAGTCAAGTTCGAGATAGAATACATTTGTATCAACAACCTGACCACCACCATCGTGCCCAGCCTTCCAACTTACGGGGGGGGTACCCCGCGGACCTCCATTCGAAATCTGGTCCGATCGTCCGCTGCTGGCAGACGACCGGTCATCATCCAGAGACACTTGGTCCGATTCACTTAAGACCATCTCACCTTATGCACCCATTGGAGTGGGCTAGTTACACTCGGTGGATCGGGATCGCAGATCGATTTTATTCGGTATTGAATATGAGACCGTGCTGGCTAAGTTTACCTAGGGCGGAACTCTTCACCCCAGGTGCGTACAGACCAGAAACACTTACGAAAGATAGATTCCAATAGGTCGATCGTCCAAACGATCTAGACCTGACCAATACGAAATAATAGAGGGTAGACCAATCAACCGGTCTAGCCCCTGACCAATATGAGAGAAGACCAAAACCGGTCTAAACTCCAACCAATGTTAAAATGAGCCAATATGTCCACGTAAAGACCCAATATGCCCGTGAAACTCCACAAACGATATCTCCGCGTAAAGACCAATCCAGTGAATAACACGTTCCAAACGTACTTGAGTTAAAGTGTCGCGATCGCCAAATCGTACTCCCGTCGAGGGACTTCCGGTGGCCAAAGTGCGCGTGCGGCGCGTCCAGACCGGGTATAATAGGCGAGAGGGGATAATTCAACCCTCTGCCCCCAAACACTCCGCGGTGGGCGGAGGCGACTAATGTACGTAAAAAGAAAAACGACGACCCCTTGCTGTGGTATAGACCAAGACCAAAGGACTTCTACTTAGAAAAAACCTGCAACCAAAAGACTTCTATTCGGAAAAACCACAACTAACCAATAATACTACCTCCCTATGGTCCCTAATGTACCCACACAAAATTATGTAAAATACCCAAAGTCAGGTGACTCACCCAAGACCAGCGTTCTTGATACTCCTTGAATTTGATAGGCTAAAAAGCCCCCCTTGTTTGGACCAATCCGAAACTCGACCAACTGCCTTGACCAAAAGTGACCAAATTTGTGGTACACTTCACCACAGACGCGTATGTGCTCCATACCAAATTACAGTCGATTGCAATGGTATAGAAGTAATAGACGAGGAAGAGCGAGACAATGAGGACGCCGAAAGAGAAGAGGATCGTGAAGCAATTGAGACAGCGGATCGTGTATGAAGATGAGCACTTTGTCGTATTGAACAAGCCTGAGGGACTCGCAGTACAGGTAGATAGATACAAAGGCAGCCGCCAGCCAGCCATCGCTTCGTTCGGATAGAGTAAATTCAAGAGGACGTTGACTGTTTCTTTGCTATTGTTGGATGCGCTAGGGCGGCTCGATGGTGACCGAGTCACTGAATCTGTACTTGCCATCTCTTGCTGAGTCATTATATGGTAACGACGAGCACAAGTCGTTGCGGTTGGTCCATCGACTGGATAAAGAGACGTCGGGAGTGCTGATACTGGCTCGTTTCCGTCTTGCTGCTGCCAAGTTTTAAATTCTGTTGCATAGTGGTGTCGTCCACAAGTCGTACGAAGCGCTCGTCGCGACGACAGCGTCATCACCTATGCACACGTACAAGAGGTTAAAGGAGTTGGAAGGTCGGGAACTCAATCTTCCTGTAGACACCAAGGCATCATGCCCCGTAGTCGAGCGAGTAAGACTGCAAACCGATGGCACAGAGCCCATGGGAACATGGCTGCAACTCCGCCCACTTACTGGCCGGAAACACCAACTTCGAGTCCATTGCGCCCATGTATTGAATGCGCCAATTCTGAGCGACACGAACTATAGTGGATCTCGAGCCACGAGCTTGTACCTACACGCCGCACGCATTCGACTTCCTGACCCTTTTACTGTTGGAAAGGTCATTCGGATCTCATGCGATTGGAAGTCGCACGATGGAGGTTGCGGCCCTTAGAACTGATAGAAACTTGCAGACTTGGAACATAACGATTTCGATGCACGTGCACTGCTGTTGTTTGGTGTGTTGTGTGCTCCGTAGTAACGGTTCGCACTTTGTGTAGGAGCTAATATTTAGGAGCTAATTCTATTGGTCGAAAGTCACGTGGGGGCGACCCTTTATTATAGGGCCAGTCCTTTATTTATAGGGCCAGTATCCACCTCTTAAAGATATATTTTAGGAACTTCCCCATTTCTGGGATAGGTGTAAGCCGTCTCAAATAGGGACGCTTTCCTTACACTTGGACCCAAAATCTACTGCTACCTTGGATTCTCTCCCCGGCGGGACTCGAACCGGGTATAAAGGTAGATTATAGAGTAAGGTGCTTCGATTGATAAAGCTAACAATATAATTAGGGTTAGCCTGCGGTCACACTCCCCCCCTTCGCTCCGGTCACCCCCCCCCCTCCTTTTTATGTGAAGGGTGTGTGTGACCGCAATCATGCTATACATCACCTGCAATATTTTTTAATGAAATGGAGTCGAGTGGTAAACAAAGTGCCACCCTGTCGACAAGATACTCTCACCTTTTCTTCTTGGCATGCCACTCGAGGGAACGTAACGGTTGGTTTCTATACTTCAACTTGACAAGTGACGCCCACTCTGCTCACGACTTTCGGTTCGAGCTCGAGCACTGAGAAGTTGGACTGGATATGTGTACGCTCCGTCTCAAACTGCTGAATATATATTGTAGGTATCATTTCAAACTCCCGCAAGGTGACCGACCTTACTAATAAGAGTACCACCGTCTCGGATGCGATGCTAATCTAGACGTAATTGAAGTCCAGGAAGACGATACCGCCGATACTGCTCTACGGAGCGAAGATGAACCACTGGTGTTTTCCAGTTGCCGAGCTTGCCCCACGTCATGATTCTCTACTTTGTCGCGGCTATCCAACATTCGAAATCCTCTGTCGCGCTCTGAGAAGCACTGAGCAGCCGTCAGATTCAATCTCTCACAAGACGATGCCAACCTTTTCAACCAGTACCTCAATGACCCCATATTCACTGGATTCCCCACCGCCGCTTCTACTCAAGCCGCCAATGTTGGATACAGCCGAATCATTCCTGGATTGAAAAATGGAAGGCTGCGCAGCTATGATGCGTGCGTCCGACAGTTGAGAACACGCTAAGCATAATGGCAGGGACCCCACTGATCCCGGGAGCCCTTCAACTTGACATGCTGAGAACAACTGATGGAGACGCCCGGAATCCAGTCGCATCTAAGTGGTGTGGTTGCTACACAAGAAGCGAAGACAGTCACAGCCTGAATCAGAAAAAGTGCCGAGAAGGAAGATACGAACAGTGAGATGGAAGACGACGAAGAAAGTCATTTTACCGCGCAAGAGACGACGGGGATCGCTCATTTGGTCACTCCATGAACATCGACAGTATTCGGCAGATTCGGCACCAATATGAAGCTTCCAAGATTGCGGGCGGCTTAGCTCGAACCGTTCGAGGACGTAGCTCGCCAGACACCAATGCGAAATCTAGTCACTCGTCCTCGCAAGGCTACTGTGCCAGACAACCAACCTTGAAATACCCACCGTCCCGAAAACGAGGTGCCACTGAGCCTATGTATCATGGACAGGAACTGCAGCTGGTTTTCAAACTACCGAAGGATCCGACTACATAAAGTTGACTCGATAGTAGCCGCAACGTGTGCTCGCAATTGAATTCGTAATTATTAGTTGCTACTACATGTTCCACATCCAAAGTCTCGACAATCCATCGCCTACTTTGTACTCTTATGCAAATGTGCAAGGAGATTCGTATATAGACTCTCCTCTACGAGCTTGCTCCAACGAGAAACGAGTACGAAATTATACGAAAAGAAGGTCGTGTTTGTCTTTTCTACTTGGAATCAACGAAAGCAAGTGCAATTTTGTATTTAAAGCAAAAAACGTCGTGATATTAGTCCTTCAAATATTGTCAAGTACCACCTGAGGTAGTGGGAAGCGCGGAAATCGGGTCAATGCTTGTCCAAATGGCAGACACCATGGTCAAAGCCTCGCCAGTATAACTCACGAAGCCACCAAGCTGGTAGCCATCAGGTACCTTCTCCATGAAGACATGATCCGACGTGGTACCACCATCGAGAAAATTGCCCTTGGTGGTAGAAAAGTTAATGTAGAACATGCGCGTCTTGTCATCCTTCCTTCCCGTAGGATACTCGATCGAGTGGACGTGCTCGTCATCCGTGACATTCCCGAATGGCCAAGAAACACAGTTGTACCATGGTGGGATTGAAGGCGAGCTACCTAAAGCGAGACTTTGTTAGCTCGCCTCCAGTCCTACCATGGTAAAACTGTGTTTCTTGGTCATTCGGGAATGTCACGTCCAGCATCACAGCATCGACACGCTTAGCAGCGCGGATCGAAACGATGCGCACGTTTTGGGCAGGTTTCGCTTCTTGGAGGTCCGATTTTAAGTTCCTTTTTTTCAGTCTCTGTATCACGCATATATGCGTGATACAGAGACTGAAAAAAAGGAACTGAATCCACTTAAGCAAGATGCTGTGCAAGAGCACGCTCACACAATGATAGTATGAACTTGTCGAGCGGACGAAAAGGAGCGGGCATCGGATGGCGTCGCTGACTGCAAAATCACCATGTATCTTGAAGAAAGGAGGAAATTCTCCATAAGAGAATTGCCGCGTTTCTTCGCCAACAGAGCCCAAGTTCATCGCGTTGTTGATTTCGTATGCACGATCAAACTGCGCCTCCTTATAGGTTCACGACAATTTTACCCAGGGGGGTAAGACCCCTTGGGGGTAAATTTGTCTTTGGCACGTGAAAGAATGAATTTTCCCCACTAGGGAACCCCTACACCTACACTATTGACTGCCCAAATTTAGGGTTTAGGGGTTACCGTAGGGGGTAAAATTCTACTGGCTTGGATCCTTTTGCTTAGCTCCAGGGCTGATCTGACTGATCCTCTCATCTTTTATTGAAGGTCTTAGTACCATGTTGGGTTGATAGCATTATGTCCGCCATTTAGCGGTTAGACCGTACGCATGGACATTACTTTCTTCTTTTATGGTCGTAATCAAGATAGGGGGTAGATTGACAAGTCGTTTCGTCTTCTTCTAGTGATAAAGACACGTTTCCACTTAGACGAGCGCAACAAACCTGACACGTGGCTAGCCAGCTGTGTGCAGTGTAAGCCCCCTATTCAGATTCGTGATTCATGAATCATCCTAACCCTACACCTCTAATTACAGTGAGCCAATGTGCACAACAGCTAGCAGGCACATATATGCCAATACCATCTGTTGTGTAATGAATACAGGTCAGCTGGGCCTATTCTTAGCTCCGCTCTTCCGATTGATTGGTTGCCACTATAACTTGAAATCTAGAAACATTACATTGTGTCCCCTATTCTCTTTGGTTAAAATTTAATTAACAAGACGACTTCAGCCTATTACACATAATCTATACTTGCAACCGCATCAGAAAAACAACCGTGGACAGCCAGTCACAGGAAATCTATCCCTCGGACAGTGTCAGCCAACTGAGCACAGGAATAACAGAGGCAGGCAGTGATGTTGATGGCAGTGTCACAAGCTCGAAAAAGAAGCAGAAAACCAGCCACATCTGGGATCACGTGGAATTGGTAAAGGAGGAGAGCAAGAATGGTTTTTTGGAGAATGCATACAGATGCCTTTTCTCCGGGTCTTGCCGGAAGGAGTTCCTGATCAAAGGACATGTAGGACAGCAACATCAACACACATCTGAGGCAGGCACACAGGATCACCAATGAAGTCATAGTCAAGCCTGCAGGCAACATGTCTCTAGATTCTTTTGTCTTCAAAAGGCCAAGAATTGACACGTTGGTAAGTTCAGAAACATTGTAGAATTGAAGAGTGTTCTCAAGACTCATCTGTCTGTCTGAACAGGAATTGAACAGGGCCAATCTCAAGACTTCTGTGGTGCAAGTCATTGCTGACTTGGATCTGTCCTTCGAGACAGTGCAAAGAAAGTCATTCGTCGATCTGCTGTCTCTGGCCAGCAATGGCAGAGCTCCAAACCTCCTGGTGAAGACAGATGCCATATGAGACTGGGCGATTCAGCTGTATCTGGTCAATCTGAAGTATTGTACAGAGAGAGCTTTGCAAAATGTGGAAGATGTCCAGCAGATCCATTTTACAACTGATTGCTGGAGCACTCCGGCAAGAAGGAATGCCTATATCAGCATGACAGGCGACTGGATTAGCCCAGATTTTCAAATGGATATTATTACGTTTGCTTTGGAAGAAATCAAAGGTGATATGCCAATGTGCAATTCAGGAACTTCTGACACGTCAATGCTAACTTTTGACATTTAGGCGGCCATGGAGGGGAGCAACTGGAGGAAATCTACTTCCAGATGGTAGAAAGGTTTGGATTTTTGGATTTCCATGGACATATCACAGTGTCGTGAAGGAGTTGAAAATTATGATAAATCCACTTAATCAACAACACAAAGAGGTAATAAGATAGTCCTCCTTGCTTTACTTCCCGGGTACTTAATACTTCCGCCCGAACCAACAAATCAATCAAACATACTAGGGACACACTTCCAAAGGCGGTTCCGGGCTTCTCCCAACACTAGCGCGCTTCAAACAGCTGCTGCTCTACTTGCTAGGGCGTTCACTCAACGGCTTCCTTTTATTACACTTGGTTTTTGTATTGGATCAAAAAGAAGGTTTTTTAAGGGCCGCCAGAGATCTGCTCAGTTCAAGGGGAATTTCGTTCTATTAAGTGTTACTAACTCCTACATTAAAGTCAATCACTTTTTTCATCCACTACTTTTTGGTTACTTCAGCGCTGACTCCCATACTTGACAGTTACCCCTGAGTCCCTCTGTAACCTGATTGATCATCCTTGAGAGTTACCACTAAGTCCCTCTGTAACCTGATTGATCATCCTTGACAGTTACTTTAGAAACCCTCTGTAATCTGATCGAGCGAGGTGACCGTCGCAAAGTGGCCGTCGCGAAGTGGCCGTCGCGAGGTTGCCGTCGCATGTTGCCTCTGATTGGTTAAAAATATCCATTTAAATCTCCACATTCATACCAATCATAAATCAATTAGCCGCGAGGTGGCCGTCGCGAGGTGGCCGTCTCTTGTCGCTCTTGATTGGTTAAAAATATCCATTTAAATCTCCACATTCATACCAATCATAAATCAATTAGCCGCGAGGTGGCCGTCGCGGGTCGCCTCTGATTGGCTGAAAAATCTTTTTTTCCAAAATAAAAATAATAATTGACCACCTGAGAACAATCTAGAATGCCAAATTAACCATTGGGTGGCCGAGGGCGCATGACTTTCCGGGAACTTCCCACCACAATCAGACCTGCCGCTATGCTTGTAAGGTGCGCCTGTGTCTTGGCTTTCTGTAGTGGCACTGACAGTTTGTTTTCGTGATCTGATTTGTCTGCTACTGCCCGCGCCCTAGCACCCATAGCTGCAGGACAGTATGTGAAGCTGAGGGCACGTGACTTCTTGTTGTATTTACCGCTAGGATTGAACCTGCCGTTGTACATGTAAGATGTGTCTGTGTCTTGGCTTTCTGTAGTGGTGCTGACGATTTGTTTGCGTGATCTGGTTTGTCTGCTACTGCCCGTGGCCTAGCGCCCATAGCTGCAGAGTATTAAATATAGCTGAGGACGCATGACTTGTCGTTGGCTTTGCCACCATAAATGAACACGTTGTTATGCTTGTAAGTTGCGCTTATGTCTTGAACTTCTTTGATGATGCTAATGATTTGTTTGTATATTCTGGTGAACTTATTACTTCATGCGCCCTAGCGCCCTAGCCTTCACTGCCGTGATGCTAAAACCAACACGACTGTAATGAGACACCGTGTGGATGCAAGACACACTACTTAAAGACGGACGCATCGTTTGCATTGCTCATAAGATGAAGAAGGCACAACACAATCTTTGTTGCTGATGTTCAATGTTTGCAGACACCACATCAAGTCAAGCCAACATTGTGCTAGCATGTAGAGTTTTGGCATAGTAAAAATTATACCGTGAATTGATAACTACCACAGATCATCTTCTATATGTTGTAAATAAAGATTCCACTTCACCACAACAGTGGATAATGGTAGAAACAACTTTACCTTGTTTCAGGCCTTTTCCAACAGGCCTCAAGTTCAGTTTGATGTCGACACCTGGTTCACAGGTGTTTTGCACATATCATCAACCTGGTGGCCAAAGATGGCATCTCTGCTTTTGGGGGGCCTGATCTGGAGGCTTTGGAAGAGGTGGAAGTGGAACGACAGGAAGCTACAAAACAAAATCCAATGAGGTGAGTTGATATCCTGTCAAAAGAAGTTTTATGCTATTTCTTACTGATTTATGATCTGCAGCCTTTTGGCCATGGTCACAGAACCTGATGAAGCGAGAGTATACCTAAGATCTGTCTACCTAAGAATAAGGGACTTGGGAACAGCCATCAATTTTAGTCCTCAAAGGAGAGCACTATTTCAATCCGTGGTTTTACTTCACCAGGAGACATCAGCTGTCAACACAATGATTCAAGATGTGGCCACAAGATGGAATTCTACCTTTGCCAAGTTCCAGAGGGATTTGGCTTTAAAGTAAGGTCTGTGAATTAAATCTTCAACCAATTATGATGTTTTAACATTTTCACTTATTCTGTTATTTCTGTACAGTCCCAGACTGAAACATTTAACACAAACTTCTGGTTTCGACAAGTTCGCTTTGGAAGAAGATGAATGGGCCAAGTTACAACAGATGTGTGATTTTCTGGAGCCCTTTAATGCTGCCACAGCGCTGCTGTCTGGAGAAACATATCCTACCCTGGGAGTTGTGCTTCCAATATACTCACTGTTGGGTAAGAAACTGCAGCAGGTGAGTTGTGACATGTCTGGTTCATTATGTTATGGAATTTGACCGACGTTCGTCTTTGCAAAAGGTGGAAAACAAATATGATGCTACCCAGCTACAACCTGTAGCTATCAAAATGCTGGAAAAACTTCAGAAATATCACCTAATGGCAGTGAAGCTGGATTCCAATTATTTTGCCACCATTTTGGATCCTAGGTTCAATCTGAAATGGTTCCAGTGCCCTCAAATTGGCCTTTAGAGATTCAAATTCATGGCCATAGCATCTCTACCGTCAAAAGTCGTTTCCTGTTGGAGGTGCAGCGATTCCGCAAGTCCGACGAGGCGGGAACAACACTGCATGATTCCACCGGTCATCCACCGGGAGACCAAATAACATATCTCAAAGATGAGATGTTTGGATGGGGAGACCAAATTCAGGACGAAACCACTTCGGACGACCTGGAGGATGAAGTTAACCGGTACTGGGGACAAAGGATTGCCCAGTCTGAGACCAACCCACTGGAATGGTGGAATGTAAACCATCACCAGTTTCCAACGTCGCCAGGATGGCCAGAAACATCCAAGATATTCCTGCCACCGGTGCCCCTTCCGAGAGGGTTTTTTCTTCGGGAAAGAGAGTCCTGAGGTGGGACAGGAGCTCCCTCTCGGCCAGGTCAACAGAGGCATTGGTGTGCCTCAAAGACATCTATAGAAAACAGGGTTTCCTTCAGATAGAGTGAGGCTGTTGAATTGGCTGAATTTATTAGCGTGTATGGTTTCTAAATACACATCTGTTTTTCTGTCATGATTTGGGGGGTGTCTTTGTTATGCTCAAAGCCTGTAAATGCGTGATTTACTATATATAAGGGGCGAGAGAAAAATCACCCGATCTTTTTCGCAAAATCACCCCAGCCACCCGACCGGCGCTCGTTACTGACCCATCGATTGGGCGAAACTGTTTTTTTTGTTATTACTACAGTATTACCGGTACGGTATGAATCCTACCGGTGCAGTACTACTATTTGCACGTGATGAGGCGCTGTACCAGTGCATCGAGTCTTCTTGCAAGAAGATCCTGACTCTCATCGACTTCACCCATGAGTTCCCGAACCTCAGCTGTGTCCAGTGCTCGTTTCATTCTTAGCAACAGCGTCTTGAGCTCGAGTAATTTCTTTTTTTTCGAGCCGCGGCCTGGTCGATTTGATCTGTGAGTACACTCAACAGAGTAATCGCCGGTTGTACAAGTTGTACGTACTCGGCGGGGTCGAACCATGTGGTCGACCATGCTGTCGTTGCTTCGTCACCTCTTGCTTTCCTTGGCGCTGACGTAAGTAATTGTACGACCAAATCGCGTAGCATCGAGAAGACGTGATCGAGTTGATGGGCAAAGACATTCACGTCACGTTGACTCAAATTTAACAATAGCACCAGTGCATAGACCCGAACGTTCGACGCTTGCTCCGACGATACCAACGCCATCTTGCACCGTTGCGATGCCGTTGGCCGCGACGTTTCGTCCACATGACGGTCCATTTCGAACAGGAGTTGAAGATTCCGATGCAAACACGCGACTACCATTTGGCACTAACGCTGCAATCTTTCGCAGCATGGCTTCCTCCGCAATCACGACGATCCACCCGAGTACAAAGAACGCATCGCCTTGCACTCACTGATTCTTGCGAGTCGCCATATCCTTGCAGCAAGTGCTGACCCGCGACTCGGGAAATGCACAAGGAGCCCACTGCATTGGCAGCTTTACGCTTGAGCAACACATCACGTGCATTAAGTGCTGCAATAATATTGCGTACGTGCAATAATGGCGTCTCCTGGACCGTGTCCTCCACGATGGCTTGATGATTCAACACGACAAGCAATCGACGAATCTCCATACTGATGCTATCCAATGGTAGCGCTGCAATCTTCCTCAATGCCTCCACAAACAGGTGCTTTGCCTCACCTTCTACGCCCAGAATTGGATCCCCTTGTAAATTATTCTGCAGTCGATCAACATTGGCTGTCATGCTCGACGGCTCCATTTTTTTGTACTACATTCTTTGTACGCATGAGATAGGCTAAAATTGCAACTACTGTACTTTATCGACGAGCTAGCGCCGGTCGGGTGGTTGGGGTGAAAAGCCCACGGTTGGGGTGATTTTGCGAAAAAGCTGGGGTGATTTTTTCCTCGCCCATATATACGGTGATCCATGATTCATGATTCATGAAGCTGAATCATGAATCAGCCCTGGGAAAATGAATTTGAATCATGAATCAGGCTTGATTCATGATTCAGTGATTCAAATAGGAGGCCTAGTGCAGTGCATGCTCCATCACTCACCCATACCGAGCAGACCACACAAGGGACAGAAGTAGGACTTACTTCTAGAACACACCGTCAACAACAGTGGGACCTGAACCACAGAAAAAGCACAGGGGAATCAGGTGATTTGCTCCGACGTCGATCAAGTCCCAGGACTAAACACTACGTCTGCATCGCCCATGTAGTTGCATGTCTATTTTCCTCCCTGTTGTTCGAAAACTTGGGCGTCGGGGGCGCCCCTTTCAATGTACAACATGAGCACATTTGGTGTTAGAATTATCACTGACCGATACTGACCTTACCATCTTCACTTAACTCCGATCTTCCAGCAATTCAAGGAGACATTGCAGCGTCCGCGCCAACTTCATTCCATTAGGCCTCACGGCCCTCTCCACACGACACAGCACGTGTCTGTATACAAGCAAAACCCAAAACGACTGTTCACGTTCACCGTCCACCGTCCAGCCACTTCTTTTCGCCACGCACGTTAGACAAAGTACATTTCACTTTTCATGGCGGCATGCACGTCGTACATACGCGTATTCGTATCGACCGTCGACTCGCTCACGCCCGAGACGGTCGAGGCCGTGTCACTTCCATCGACCAAGAAGAAACGCGCACGGAACGCGGCCAAGTGCGAGTAATAGGCCGACGGCACCATCGAGACCGAGCGCGTGCAGCGCGCAAACGTGTAGCACAGTTTGTACGTCAACGTTTGAAACTCATCGGCCGTAAAGCCAATTTCATCCAGCAGCACGTGGTAATGCGTCGGACGACTCGTGCCTTGCAGTCCGGCATGACTCATGAGATAAAAGTCATTCTCAATCGGATGACAAATGCCCGTTTCCACGATGGTGCCCGCCTTGACATTGCCACTCCGGTCCGCATCTTTCGAACTATCGGGGAACAAGCGCGTATTGTGGCGTTTCTGGACAATCACAAACGTAATCGGGGGCATATAGCCCACTTCGAGCGCCTGACACGCCTCGCGGATCGCCGTTACTTCAAAATTCAACACCATATGAAACTGTCCTTCGCTCACGCCATCGCGGTAAAACACAATCCGATCCGGTTTGCCCCGCATCTGACGGTAAAATTGTTTCATGAGCTCCATGGTCATCTCCTTGAGGTTCGTAATCTGTTCCACGCGATGACCTTGCGCCCGAATCGACGACGCGTGACGAATAAAGTTGGCGTCCATGGACGCCGTCACGGCGGCAATCGACGGACGCGTGCGATCCATGGGACTCGGGTGCGTCACGTCCGCGCCAAAGATGATTGTGCGCGAGGCCGAGACCCGCGGCAAGGGGCCACTAATCACGCCATTCTTGCCGCCCAATTTCGTGTTCACTTTCATCAAGATATTCGCAATGTACTGGGGACTGCACTTGGCAATATGTTTCGAGAGCATGCACTGCGACACAATACCCACGCCGGCTTCCGTATCCGACATCAACTTGAGTTCGCCATACGCCACGGCGTCCGCGACGGGATTGATCATCCACACAATCTGCGGCGGCGCCTTGAACGATTGCGTCGCGGCCTTGACGGCCGCCTGGAATAACGTCCGGACCGTATCTTCGCGTTTCTGCTTCGCGAGGATGGGCGGTAACGCGGGCGGACAGCGCATGCCCAATTGCCCCATCTGCGCAATCACAGCCTTGAAGAATTTCTGAATGTCGCCCAAACTCACGCGTCGCGCGTCGCAGAGACTCAGGACCGCCCAGGATCTCAACTGGGCCGGCGTATTAAACTGTTTGCCACGCATGTTCCACGCGCCATCGCGCGGATTCTCGCGCGCGCCCCGACTGTATTCAATGTTCGGGGGCGGTAATTGCCGCCCCGTGGTCTCGACCATGCGCGGATTGACTTCCAAGCCAAACGCGCGGAGCGTCGGATCCGCATTGAAGCCGGCGTCCCGCACCTTTTGTTCAATGGCTTGTTTTCGCTTGTCGGGCGGCGTGCACGTGAAGCGAATCATATTCGCCACTTGTTTGTCCGTGGCTTTCCGTGGACACTTTTGGCCCGCCTCGATGCGGCACACTTCCATGGGCAGGTAATTCTTCTTCTGGGGCGCACCTACGTGAAGGCACGGGAGCGTCGGGTACCGTAGACGAATCTTGTACGTCTGCTGAAAATACTGCGCAATCGACACGCGCTGGCCGTCGTCCGTCTCAAAAAACGTCTTGTTGGCACTCTCTTTCGATAACCCATTGACCCGGTAGCTTCGACGCACGCCCGGACGATGCGTGATGTTCACTTTCACGCCGCGAATCGCTTTACTGAACGCTGCGTGCTGGTACTTGACCAACGACGTGGGCATCTGTCGCAGCGCCAGCGTCTCGCACAAGTAGTCGACCACGTCCATCGCTTGGACAAAGGCCGTGGCCACCAAATCCAGATTCACCACCATGCGATTCTGCGTCGCGCGCAAGCTCTGAAAGTAGCCAAACCAGAGCTCGGCGCCTTCACCGAGCGACGTGGCGCCCGCGCCACTAAACAAGTTTCGGCCCACGACCGTAAACTGTTGCGACGCCGTGTGCCGCAAGGCCACGTCCAGGGCTTGCAACGCATCGTGCGGCGTATAATTCAGGCGTCCAGCAAACAATTCGTCGAGCTGCTGCATGCGAATCGCGACCGGGTCGGCCTCTTTCACGACGGCCGAAAACTCTTTCGCGCGTCCGCCATCGTCCGGGAGCGTCAGGTGCGTAAACTCCTGGACTTGAAACGGCAGGCGCTGGGGCGTGTAAATGTTTTTCCGCGCGTCCGACACGGCTTTAATGTCGGGAAACTCGCGCGCCATCGTCTCCATGAGCGCCTTCATGATTTTATTCGCGAGGGATTTCGGGGGACCCTCATTCCCAAAACTCTTGCCCCCTTCCGCCATCATGACATCGTAGTGATACACGTCGCCCGCTAACGTGAAATTCACTTGAAAGTGATTCGCATAAATTTTCACGGCTTTCCCGAGCTTCCCAAACCCTGGACGAGGGGGGAAATGCGTCTGCACCGCGGGCCGCACGAGCTGCGACGCGGCAGGAGGCGCCTCTTTCTCTTCCACTTGCATCGTGAGGGACGCGAGATTCGATGCCAGGGTCGGAAGCGTGGGCGCGACGAGGGGCGCGGCGGGAGGCGGCGGCGCGGAGGCGGGCGGTGGAGCGGGGGACGGGGCCGCGCCGCTTCGTCCGCGGCCTCGGGCGCCCCCACGCCCGCGCTGCGTGCTGCCGCGACCAATCACTAGTTCCGAATCGTTCTTTTGCCGACGTGGCATATTGAAGAATGAGGGGGAATATGGAAGGTTGCCTCTCTGGAAGATGATAGCGTATACACGTGGGACCCGGAGGAATCAGCAATCCAGTTGGTTGCGGGCGTATACAATCAAGTATAACAGTAACGGAACCTTGTTCGCGGAAGGGACGATCAAGGGGGAGAGTTTTTTTCGTACGTATACAATTCTTTTTGCTTGACGTAGCCATGGGTATACTATACCTTACCTACCTACCTGCACAACCAGAAGGCTTCGCTTCCACGAATTGACCTGACGGTTGATGAGCACTAGACCAAGAAGATCTCAAGTGGAATTCCGTCTCTTGATCCTTATGCTGGGCTAGCTATTTCTACACTTCGTTGCGTTTTATCTCGACGCTACGCTTCGTGGTGAGTAGTAGGAGCGGGATTTGACTCGCGATAGTATTCTAAACCGAATTTTATGTATAAAAAACGTGCACCACGTTAATATGCCGCCTCGAAATACCTCAATGGCTATCCGATGTCCTTCCTTGGCTTTGATACACCGCAAGATTCCTTGATTGCCACAACCGAGTACATCCCTATCACGCGTATTACCCACCACAGTGCATAATACCAACTACAATCATCCACTTTGGACCACAACGTTGACCCGGTCGATGCCAAAGTCTCACTGATTTAAAGGCGGCTCGTCGCGTTACAATATGCTGTTGTTTGTGTTGAAATGTTTCAGCGTCCACCCTTGTGTAGATAGATAGTGGGGCAGTTCTGATTTTGCAACAAAGCCCACCAACTCAGCAACAGTTGGTGGATCAGGACACAAGTAAGCGAGGAACCTGGGGTCGACCCAGAAGATTATGGACATGCATGGGCACGACCCAGGGCCGGGGGGAGTGCGTCCCGAGTTGACTGCCACCCTGGCCACACTAACCAGAATGGTAGGGGGGGGGGAGGGGTATGCAGCAAGGCGGAGGACAACCTCTCGATGAAGTTGTACCGGAAAGCCAAATTTCTGATTCGGCATCAGAAGGCTCGGAGATGTCGGTACAATGTACCAATAGTTCAGCCAATCATCTTCCGGAAACGAAAAACCGGTTCAGAACAAGGATCCCACTCCCACAGAGATGGAGGCGGGACAAGTATCGGCCACGCTAGAACACGGGATGCGAGAGGCGGAAGCACGACGGCCTTGGCTTCAAACATGGAAACATTTGATCCAGAAACTTTTCGTATGCATTTTTTAAACAAAAAACTAACCAAGAAGAAACATTTAACATTTGCAAGACTGTATCAGAATAGATTGCCAAAGATGAATGCCAAGGAGACGGAAAAATTACTGGAATTGTATGAAATGATCTGTTGAAGTGTTGTCAAGATGCGCGTGTGCAAGCTGCATACAAATTTCAAGTTGTGCGCGATCATTGTGGCCATTTTTGTATTCTTGCATTTATTGCATCATTGGTACTTTAGGATTTTATCTATTATTAAGTTTTAGGTTAGGTTCTTAGGTACTATTCTATTTTATATTCAGTATAGCATTTACCGTTTAAGTCTATTTACATCCTGCCCTCGTGCGCCCCTACTCTGATCAGGTAGGGCGCGCTTCTTTCAAGAAATTTACATCCCAACGGCAGTCAGACTCTAACGGTCTGAACTGCCATTTAGGAAGTTCACACGTGCCCCCAACTCGTGTCAATTTCCGACAGGTTATGAGCTCAAGGGACACGGGGGCACGTAACGGCATACAAACTTCAAGATATTACTCACATTAGTCCTGTGACGTTGGCGATTACGTTTGGACTGTCTCCTGGTATATTGGAGTTGTTTATTCACTGGAAGCGACTGTTTGCGTTGGCGATTGCGCTGTTGTCGTGGTGGATTGTTGTTTTTACTGAGGCTGACTGTTGCGCTGGCGATTGCGCTGTTGTCGGGATGAAGTGTGATTTTATTGTGGAATTAACTGTTTCACTGGAGATTGCGCTACTGTTGTAATTGACTGTCTGTTCATCATGGACGAGGGCGAGATGCTCGACTCGGAGAGCGCACTGAAGGCGCTGTTGATACAAGTAGGCAAGATGAACGACCGATTGACGAAAATAGAAGAAGAGAGGCACGAAGGCCTCGGGCGAAATATTTCGCCAGTTACGGTCCGAGATACACCGGTTGGAGGCGGCGACACAGCCTTCCAAGAAAGTATAAAAGAATTTCGTGCCGTTTGGACAGCGCATAACGCTAAATGATATATCGGTTGATGAAGGCATTGAACGAGGAAATGCACGTCGAGTGGAAGCGCCGCGTGAAGTACCTCAAGTGCCAGTTGGAGTGCCTGATGACAGGCAGGCGGCTGCAAATGTTGGGAACCCGAGCTCACAGCCGCGCGCATACAAGATTCCCAAGTTGGTGATCGAGAAGTTCACGGGGGTAGAAATTTACCCCGGACTTGGTTCTGGCTTTAATGACTGGACCTATCTATTCGTAGAAGCATTGGAGATAGCTGAAATTTCGTCCGGTTTCCAATGGACCGAAAGACTCAAAGTTAACAAGCTTGGTGAGCACCTCGACGGTGCAGCGTCTAGGTATTTCCGATCAAACGTTGGCGTGTGGTGGCAGGTCTCACAGACCTTGCATTACGTACTGGAACAGATGTGGCGCGCATACAAGGTGAACATTTCGCATCAGCAGGCAGCAAAGCTGTTTGCCAGCCCGAAAGATGAACGACGTTCTTGGAACAAGCATCTGCTGTATCTGAAAGCCTTGGCACGCGAAAGTGAATCCAGCGAGAAGCTTATTGTGGAAAATTTGGTGAAGTATGCGGTACCAAGTCTGAAATACGCGATGATGACAAGATGCAACCCGTTGCGCAAGGACTACATGTTGCACGCGCAGGGGTTAGTGGCGTGGGCACAAGAAATCGAGGATGACCATGTCAAGAGTCATAGGACGCCGATAATAAGTGTAAACACAGTGAATGAGAACAAGAAGTCGATTACGTGTACGGCTGTGGCGGAAAAGGACACATCCGGCTAGATTGTCGCAAGCGTTTCGATAGGATACCAAGTCACCGGAAAGTACAAGGCAATACGGACAAGGTGTATGGTCTAGCAACCATAGATACAGGTGCAGAGTGGTCGGAGATACTAAATTCAAGTGATTTTTGTGAAAGTGACGCGTGGGTTCTAGACAGTGGAGCGACCCGTCATCTCGTGGGAGATGAGTCGCTAATTGAAGATGTAATGGAAGTGACTGATGATATGAAGATGAATTTACCTGATGGAAATTACATTCAAGTGAACAAGATTGGCAAGGTGCGTCTACGGAGTATTGATCACCCAAGTACTGTGATAGCTTTGCAGGAAGTTTACTACTCTCCGAAGTTAGCAAGGAACCTGATTTCAGAAAGGGTGCAATTTTGCACATCGTGGTGATAATATGGAAGTGCGTTTGCGAGGGAACTTACTGTTTACGGTGGAAGTTAATGGGTCCATCCGAACAGAAAATCTCACGCCGACGCGACGTATCAGTAAGATTGAACACTGGATACGAAAACTAGTGAGCAAGTTACTAAGGCGTTAGCTGGAGAAGATCCTACAGCAGATGACGAATCAAGTGTGGAAGAACAAGTGGAACATAACGTGGTGCAACAGAGTGACGCTGAAGCAGGAGTTTCAGCAGGTACGAACATAAAAGTACAAGGTACAGAAGCAGAAAGCGGTGGAAAAACAAAGCGCGTAGTGCAGCAGACCCCAAGATTCAAGGAATACAGGGACTCACTCAAGAGCAAAAAAGTCAAGAAGAAGTCCAGCGTGGAAGGAGCAGTAACCACGAAGCGAGTGACGGATAAGACGACTGAAGGAGTGGAGGAGCATGCATTAGCAGTTTACGCAGTGATAGGACCGGATGATTTTGGTATAAGGCCGAAGTATGAAGAAGATCCAAGAAGTTATGTTGAAGCCCATAAGCTAGATGATTCTGTCAAGTGGAAGGAAGCTGAAGACGCAGAGTTACGAGCGTTGGAGGAGATGGACACATGGAAAGTTGTCAAGTGTCCAAGTAACGGGGTAATACGAACTAAGTGGGTATATAAGACCAAGATCAAGGCTGATGTAGCGATCGAGCGATACAAGGCGCGTCTGGTAGCGCGCGGAGATAAGCAGATTTATGGAAGAGATTTGTTTTCATGTTTTCTACAGTGATGGATCTCAGCAACGTGAAAGTGGTGTTAGCGATGGCTCAAGTGTGGAATGTTCCAGCGCAGCACGGTGATGTGCCGAGCGCATATCCAAAGGCGCATGCAGAGCAAAATTTCGAGATTTTTCTCAAGATACCTCAAGGTATGAAGATCCAAGATGAAGTGTTGCAGAGTTTCGAAGTGGAATCAACCAAAGGACTAGCTTTACGCTTGAAAAGGAATTTGTATGGATTAAAGCAAGCAGGGCGTATGTGGTACGAGTTGTTACGCAAGACATTATGTGATTTGAAGTTCGAGCAGTGCATGACTGATACGTGCATATTCTCCAAGAAGGATGCTGAAGGTATTGTTATTGTTGGAGATTACGTGGATGACTTGTTAGTGACAGGTACCAAGGTCGAGTTGGTGGACAGATTTTTCAAGGCAATGCAGGTGCTGGAGTTAAAGGATCTCGGTCCAGTGGAGAAGTTTTTAGGCATAAGGATTGGCGGAAACCGAGAAGAAGGATACACGATGGATCAAGAGGCGACGATAGATGAACTATTAACCAAGTACAAGATGGAAAACGCGAATTCTGTGCAATTACCAATTACGAGCACAAGCGATGAAACAGATGACGACAAACCTTTACCCAAGGATGCGGTGGATGGAGTACCTACGCAAAAAATGTTCCAGTCGATAGCAGGGAGCCTACTATGGATCTCAAGATGAACAAGGCCGGACATATCATTTGCGGTGCACAATGTCACGAGACTTATGCACGCACCTACTCAAGGTGATTACAAGGCGGCGAAGAAGATATTACGCTACTTGAAGGGTTCAAAGGATCTGAAATTACGGTTGGAATGCAAGTCAAGAGATGAAACAAGTTTGCAGCTAGTGGGGTATACGGATGCAGATTTTGCCGGAGACAAGAAGGACCGGAAAAGTGTCAGTGGATGTGTGGTGTTTCTAAATGGAATGGTTGTTGGTTGGACGTGTAAGAAGCAAGGTGCAGTCGCGTTGTCAACTGCAGAGGCAGAGTTCGTTGCAGCAGCCGTCGGTGGCAAGGAAGGTCTAGGTTTGAAGGAGCTACTTGGCGATATTGGAGTACAAGTTGAAATGCCGATGATATTAGGTATGGATAACCAAGCAGCGATACAACAGTTGGAAGACGAAGCAAGTGGTGCGGCGTCAAATCATGTGGACGTGAAGCTCAAGTTTCTAAAGGACTATGTCAAGCGCGAAGCGGTAAGACCGCTGCACATGGCCAGTGATGACATTATCACAGATCTTCTGACGAAGCCACTGTGTGCAGTGCGAGTCTCCCGCTTACGCAGCAAGATTGGATTGGGATAATGATGATGAGTTACGTATGGAATGGAACGATGCTCGCGGAAGGAGTGTTGAAATGTTGTCAAGATGCGTGTGTGCAAGCTGCATACAAATTTCAAGTTGTGTGCGATCATTGTGGCCATTTTTGTATTTTTGCATTTATTGCATCATTGGTACTTTAGGATTTTATCTATTATTAAGTTTTAGGTTAGGTTCTTAGGTACTATTCTATTTTATATTCAGTATATCTTTTACCGTTTAAGTCTATTTACATCCTGACCTCGTGCGCCCCTACTCTGATCAGGTAGGGCGCGCTTCTTTCAAGAAATCTACATCCCAACGGCAGTCAGACTCTAACGGTCTGAACTGCCATTTAGGAAGTTCACACGTGCCCCCAACTCGTGTCAATTTCCGACATGGTCGTTTTTCAATTGGATCAGCCGTGGACGAGATGGAGTTCACGAGTGGTAAAGGCGGTGGAGTTGTCTTGGTCATCTAAGCAATCATTGACCACCATAATGTGGTGAAGTGTCCCACAAATTTGGTCACTTTTGGTCAAGGCAGTTGGTCGAGTTTCCGATTGGTCTAAACAAGGTTTTTTAGCCTATCAAATTCAAGGAGTATCAAGAACGCTGGTCTTGGGTGAGTCACCTGACTTTGGGTATTTTACATAATTTTGTGTGGGTACATTAGGGACCATAGGGAGGTAGTATTATTGGTTAGTTGCGGATTTTCCAAGTAAAAGTCTTTTGGTCTAGGAATAAGTGGCAAAAACCTTTTCTGGTCTTGGTCTACACCGCAGCAAGGGGTCGCCATTCTTCTTTTTACGTACATTAGTCGCCTCCGCCCACCGCGGAGTGTTTGGGGGCAGAGGGTTGAATTATCCCCTCTTGCCTATTATACCCGGTCTGGACGCGCCGCACGCGCACTTTGGCCACCGGAAGTCCCTCGACGGGAGTACGATTTGGCGACCTCGACACTTTGACTCAAGTACGTTTGGAACGTGCTATTCATTGGATTGATCTTTACGTGGAGATATCGTTTGTGGAGTTCACGGGCATATTGGGTCTTCACGTGGACATATTGGCTCATTTTAACATTGGTTGGAGTTTAGACCGATTTTGGTCTTCTCTCATATTGGTCAGGGGCTAGACCGGTTGATTGGTCTACCCTCTATTATTTCGTATTGGTCAGGTCTAGATCGTTTGGACGATCGACCTATTGGAATCTATCTTTCGGAAGTGTTTCTGGTCTTTACGTACCTGGGGTGAAGCGTTCCGCCCTAGGTACACTTAGCCAGCACGGTCTCATATTCAAGACCGAATCAAATCGATCTGCGATCCCGATCCACCGAGTGTGTAACTAGCCCACTTCAATGGGTACACAAGGTGAGATGGTCTTAAGTGAATCGGACAAAGTGTCTCTGGATGATGACCGGTCGTCTGCCAGCAGCGGACGATCGGACCAGATTTCGAATGGAGACCCGCGGGGTACCCCCCCCCCC
>CM047585.1:13407858-13429011 GCA_026184515.1 Peronosclerospora sorghi
CCGCCCTCCATGCAGATGCGGCAGGGGTTTTCTTGGCCGGTGGAAAAAGCCAGGGGTCCGGACGAGAGAAAGACCGGGCCAGAAGCCGCTTGGTCAGGGTAGACCGGCGCAACCAGCCGATTTGCCCCGACGACCACGGCCAAGTGACTTCAAACGTCCGCGGAGGAAGGGAGCTGGTATAAACCGCCATGTTCTTCAATAAGGCGTACTTATGAAGCCCGGATGTCCCCGGGAGAACCGAAGGCGCCGGCGTCACGGATGTTGATACTGGTGCAGCGTCACTTGGCAGACCGGTCTTCTGCTCTGACCCCACTGTCGACGCCACTTGGACGAAACTCTCACGCAAATTCGTTTGCGATTTGGACTGGATGGGGATCATGAACTCGGAATCGCCGGACCCTTCACTGGAGTCCTCCTCATACGAGACCCCTGTGTGCTGGATGCATCAATATTAAAAGCAAACTATGACCTAGACGTTAAACAAAATAAAAGAAGTAATGACCCTGGTTGTTGGATGGTATAAATAATTTTTTATACCCCAGCTGCAAATAACCGTAATACCGCCGAAGAAATTTTGACCTTTAAATTTGGTGACGTTATACAAGGATCTGATATCACGTCTAAAGACTTGTAGTACGGCGCGAGGGCGCTCGACTTTCCGAGGGGTTGAAGATGTCGTCCATGTCCGAGTCCGAGTCCATGAGAAGCGCCTGCGTCTTGGCTCGCTTATGGGACACTGCACGCTTCCCCCCCCGATTCCGGGTCCGCGCGCAGTGCCCCGCGCCCTCGATCTACTCGGCGCCTCCACGCGCTTCTTTGATTGTAATGTAATTTCGGGATGGTGAATATCGGCCAATGAGCGACGTCGGTCTTGGTCCTGCTTCAACCGGTCTTGGTCCTGCCTTGGTCCTGTTTCAAGCGGTCTTGGTCTTGCCCCGAAGCGACTAAGGTTGCCGATGTGTACCAATCTACGCTGGAGAATGCAGTCGAACACGGAGGTAGCAAGTTCATCAAGCGCTGGTGGCACTGGTCTAGTGCCACCCGACGACGACCCGACTCTTGCGTCCAAGCGTCGGACCTGTCTTGACAGGACCGGACCTTCCCGGTCTGGTCTTGAATCGCAATTTGCAACTCGGCAATTCTTCGCGCGAGGTCGTCGCCTTGCATGCATAGTGAAGTCGCATCAAGCTGTCCGTCCGGCTGCTGCAGTCGAACAAGTGCAAGTTGATCCCGGAGATGGGACTGATGAGCCTCCAGACGGTACAGCTCATGGCGCGCGCTTATCAGCTCCTCCAAAATGTGTCGAAGCTGGTCAGCGTGACTTCAGACTGCCTATCAGCATCGACCAAGGCATCTATTGCCTGGACTATGTTGGGAGAGATGAGAGCTGAAGACAAGCGAGGGTCAAGAAGAGTACAAGATGAAGACCAAAGATGCGCACCTCGTGCTGCCTGGTGGGCCACCTGGGTCCTGAGACGCATGTTTTCTGCGAGCATATCCTGCATCCGCGTGTCGGCTTCAGTCTGACACCCTTCCCATGTTTGAAGTGCAGGAGAATTATGTGGGCTGTCAGACCGGGCCGACCGAACAGGTGAAGCAATGTGGGGCGACTCGGCACATGGAGTTTCTACAAGAACAAGCGTCAAGAGGAAGCATACGAGGATCGAGTGAAGTGAAGGAAGTACCTGGCGCAGGTGGTAAAGATGGATGGTCCATGGTGGAGAAGTGTGAGCGACCAAGGTCCAGTTGGTCAAGTGATGGGTGAGTCAGACCGTTATCGTTGTGCGACACGGTCGGACTCAGGAGCGGATGTGGTGAAGTGTACCACAAATTTGGTCACTTTTGGTCAAGGCAGTTGGTCGAGTTTCCGATTGGTCCAAACAAGGTTTTTTTTTAGCCTATCAAATTCAAGGAGTATCAAGAACGCTGGGCTTGGGTGAGTCACCTGACTTTGGGTATTTTACATAATTTTGTGTGGGTACATTAGGGACCATAGGGAGGTAGTATTATTGGTTAGTTGAGGTTTTTCCGAATAGAAGTCTTTTGGTTGCAGGGTTTTTCTAAGTAGAAGTCCTTTGGTCTTGGTCTATACCACAGCAAGGGGTCGCCGTTCTTCTTTTTACGTACATTAGTCGCCTCCGCCCACCGCGGAGTGTTTGGGGGCAGAGGGTTGAATTATCCCCTCTCGCCTATTATATCCGGTCTGGACGCGCCGCACGCGCACTTTGGCCACCGGAAGTCCCTCGATGGGAGTACGATTTGGCGATCTCGACACTTTAAGTCAAGTACGTTTGGAACGTGTTATTCACTGGATTGGTCTTTTCGTGGAGATATCGTTTGTGGAGTTCACGGGCATATTGGGTCTTCACGTGGACGTATTGGCTCATTTTAACATTGGTTGGAGTTTAGACCGGTTTTGGTCTTCTCTCATATTGGTCAGGGGCTAGACAGGTTGATTGGTCTACCCTCTATTATTTCGTATTGGTCAGGTCTAGATCGTTTGGACGATCGACCTATTGGAATCTATCTTTCGGAAGTGTTTCTGGTCTGTACGTACCTGGGGTGAAGCGTTCCGCCCTAGGTACACTTAGCCAGCACGGTCTCATATTCAAGACCGAAACAAATCGATCTGCGATACCGATCCACCGAGTGTGTAACTAGCCCACTCCAATGGGTACACAAGGTGAGATGGTCTTAAGTGAATCGGACCAAGTGTCTCTGGATGATGACCGGTAGTCTGCCAGCAGCGGACGATCGGACCAGATTTCGAATGGAGGTCCGCGGGGTACTCCCCCCCGTAAGTTGGAAGGCTGGGCACGATGGTGGTGGTCAGGTTGTCGATAAAAATGTATTCGATTTCGAACTTGACTCCAACACACGTCAATACCCACTACGGAGCCTTCAAACAGTAGTGCATTGGCATGCGTGACTTGAAACATCGTCGTCGATGGAGGTTGGAGTCGTACCTTCCGCTTCCGCAGCTGTGTCTGCAGAACACTCTGCGGGATGGACGGAAATGCACGCCCTCGCCAGCGTCCAGCCGCATCTCCTGGTCCTTTGCACGCACCACACACCGTATCCAACGAACTCTTTGGTGCCGCATAGATATGAAAATCTTAAGGAGCTAATTCTATTGGTCTAAAGTCACGAGGGGGGGGTGCGTGTAGCAGGTGCGTACACGCACGGTGCGGCAAGCGCACAGAGGAAGACTTTCCTAAAGCGGCGATATGCCGCTACTTAGCCGATACGCCCTTTATAAAATGGTTTATTAAGAGATCGCTCTCTTACTCGGGGCTAAGATTTCCCTTGGTTTACTAGTTAGTATAAACTAACGCCTTGAAACAAGGCTTCCCTTAGAAAGGGGGTAGTTAAGGGGAGATATTCCCTTTCACTACAACACTCACTGCGCGCGCGACCGGTCGAGGTCGTGCATTTAGTGTGATTTGTAAATGATGTATATTTAATATGTAATTAGCCTAAATTAATTAAACTAATGTAAACTATATGTAATACTAAGTAGAACTTACTCAATTCGTACCTAGCCGAAATGTAATGTACACCACCTGTGTACCAACACGTGGCAGGCTACCACGCCTCCACCAAGGGCTCCTTCCCTGATTGGTTAAAATAACCAGTAGGTCCAAACCTTTCGGACCGGTCAATACTGACCTCAACCGTAGTGTACTTACGTACACAACATAACCAAATGTAACCCTGTTACAGTGCGGGTAGGGTGAACCTTTATTATAGGGCCAGTCCTTTTTTATAGGGCCAGTGAGTTTAGACATCCACCTTTAACAGAGCTTCTTGAAATGTTGATACTTATTTAATATTAACGATTGAAACAAAATTAACATTTTGTTTCCTTCCTATATTGCGCGTTTTCTCATGCAATAAAGTGTAAGCCCGTAACAGTGCGCCTGTTACAGCTAGTATGCACTTAATCGTCAGTCTTAACGACCACTGGTACATCCGCTAGGTGTCTAGTCGAGAGTGGGCGACATGAATTCTCGACGAAGCATGACTCCAGCCGAGCGCTACTGTGGTGTCTCTGATGAGGAGTTTTCACTTAGATCAACGCACCCGTTCGGCGCTTTGATACACATATATGCCTTGATATGAAAACAATGCTCGAGGCTTAAAACCCCGAGAAGCAAATCGAAATCGTCGATAGATTTCGACGAAATTCAGTTACGTAGCCTATACAGAGGAATGGACCCTCTCTTGTGATGGATACTTGACTAGATAAAGTCTTTGAATCTTGTAACTAAGTGGTACACTTTACCATTACATATCTCGCCGGTCGCGCCATGGCTACGCATCACTGAACCGTCCGCACTTGCAACGCTACAAACGTTCAAAACACCTTTGGGGCTCTTGAGAATGGATTCAGATGTCGATCTGAATTCTTCGATCTGCGTCAAGGAAGCTTGATACAGAAATTTTGTCACAATATTTGTTATCTAATAATTTGAATGACCCTCTCAACACGGGTACACAAGTGGCTGTGCTCATGAAGAGAATGTCAAACAGTACCTTCTCCGTCCCAGGCGGAGAGTCTCCAGGATGCTATTGTCCAAAGAATTCAGGAATATTTCTATTCGGATATCTAGTCAGTATTGTTGGAATTCGGTGATGTCATGGATTTAGCATGGGCACAAATCGAGAAAATAGATACACTCAAATTTGTATTTTGTGACTGACTATAATTAGGTTAAGTCAAACATATTCACTTTTACTTTTACTTAGTTTTAACTGGTTGTTTCTCGTGATTGTTCCTGTGGCATCACGTTTCGCTGCGCATACCGTATGGAAATGGATTGACTTAGTGGATCTTACGTTGCGTTTGGAAATGCGGTGATTACGTTACTCTATTCCGTTGTGTATCTTACGTTTGTTGGTTGCTCACGTGGATGTGTGGATTTATCATATTAAGCTTACGTTATCTGAGGTTTTCTTTTGCTATTCACTATGGTAACACACAAGAGCGCTCAACAGGTTGTGAGCCCAAGTGATGAACAGGATTAAACCGGAGAGAAGGTTGCGGTTGTACATGAAAATGTGGAGTCGACCTATATCTTGAGGGTCCTCCGTGGAATCTCCGAGCGCTTAGCAAAGTTGGAAGATTCACGTGGAGTTGTGTCGGAAGGGGGTGATAAAGTCTACCATACCCCGAAAGGTGACACCAAGATGAGTATAGCGTCACTTGACGGAAGTCATGAAGAAAAGGTGACCTTAAAGGTCGGAAACCTTGCGGCGCTGAACTTTAGGCAAATGAGCAAGGATGGAGGGAGAATATTTGGCCAAGGTGGCGAAAATAACGCCGAAAGGATCAGGGCACAGCCGGGAGCTCAAGTGCACGGATACATACGTCCGGGGGCCCAACAGGACCCGAATCAACCTGTAGTGATGCCTGCCATGAGGACGCCCTCCCCCAAGCAGTGGAAATTGCAGATAAGGACATTTGATGGAACGAAAGTATATCGAGGAATAGTATCGGGCTTTCAACCGTGGGGAAGGAAGTTCTTACGCCAAATTGGCATCGCAGAGGAAGCATGTAGTTTCGCGTAGAGCGAAGATGTGAAAGTAGACCTCCTCGGTAATTATCTTTCGGGGACGGCACAAACTACTACAACCGACAGGTGGAAACGTAGTGGAGCGAGACTACCGCGTTGTGGTACATAATAGGCAAGATTTTGTCGACTTTTCACACACAATCTACGCCTGAGCAGTCAGTTAAATTGTTCTCGTCCCGTAAAAGTCCGTCACGGACTTGAACAGAACATTATCATTATTTGTTGGCTGTTGCAGAGGCTGTGGGTGGTCGTGCTGACTCGTTGGTACTCGATAATGTGATTTATCACGCAGCACCCGAGACGAGTGAGACAATCAATGCTGTCGAAGTTCGACGACTCTCGGGTCGATTATCTGCGTCAAGCAGAATAGTTGTACAGCTCGCGAAGGTCATCGAGTATGACGGTAGTAAGTCGAAGGGAGCTGCACATGGAATGGTGAATGTTGTGGCCGAGAAAAAGTCTAAGCCAAAAAAGGGTTACGTCTGCGGTGACACAGGGCAAATAAGTGGAAATTTCCTAAGAGAAACACCAAAAAGGTTGATTTTGCGTTGACAATCACTGCAGACTATAGAAGCATCTCAAGCAAAAAGTAAGTACTTGACAGTGGCGCAAAAAAGAATGTGCACCTAACGAACAATTTGGGTTTTCTCGTGACGCTGAAAAAGTGTCAGGTGTAACAGGGTTACATTTGGGTATGTTGTGTACATAAGTACACTACGGTTGAGGTCAGTATTGACCGGTCCGAAAGGGTTGGACCTATTGGTTATTTTAACCAATCAGGGAAGGAGCCTTTGGTGGAGGCGTGGAAGCCTGCCACGTGTTGGTACACAGGTGGTGTACATTACATTTCGTCTAGGTACGAATTGAGTAAGTTCTACTTAGTATTACATATAGTTTGCATTAGTTTAATTAAATTAGGCTAATTACATATTAAATATACATTCAGTTTACAAATAACACTAAGACTGCTAGGCGAACGACCTCGACCGGTCGCGCGCGCAGTGAGTGTATTAGTGAAAGGGAATACCTTCCCTTAACTACTCCCTCTCTCAGGGAAGCCTTGTTTTAAGGCGTTAGTTAACTCTAACAAGTAAACTAAGGGAAATCTTGGCCCCAAGTAAGAGAGCAATATCTTACTAAGCCCTTTTATAAGGGCGTATCGGCTAAGTAGCGGCATATCGCCGCTTTAGGAAAGTCTTCCTCTGTGCGCTAGCCGCACCGTAATTATACGCACCGGCTACATCTGGTAGCACTGGTATTCAATCCAACACCTGTGTTGGTAGACGACAACATCCTCTGCAAAGGATGAATCAGGACGATTGGAATAGGCTAACCCTCGTCCAGAAGGAAGCCTTCCACAGGCTGTTATCCATACTGGGTGACGAATGCATACAGCTCCTAGTGGAGCAGGGCCTTGATGCCGTAAAGGCGAGGGTCAACGCCCTCATCGCCCATGAGGCGAATTTTCGTGGAAGTCATTCCACGTCCACGGGGGTGCGCCCTCCGCTGTCCTTTAATATAAAGAAATTCACCGTTGAAAAAGGTGATAACCTTTATGTGTGTCTTCGAGAGGTCGAAACGGGCTTCGCCACAGCGAAGGTGATCGCGGATCACTTGAAAGTAGGACTTGCACTGACACATCTTACGGGTTAAGCCCGTGAATGGGCGTTCACGTGTTCGGAGTCGGTCACGGACGTGTTCCCAACCTGGGAAGTCCTTAATCAAAAGCTTATGGACATGTATGCCACGCCTGATCTGGTTTTCCAGAATCAGCTGGCGTTTCTGAGGTGCCGTCAGGGCACTAGGGACTTGGAGACGTAGATCCAAGAACTGAAGACCCTGTTGGCAGGGATGTACGCGAAAGCGTACTCGGACGATGTGTCCATTCCCGTGTTCATGGGAGGCCTGAAAGAGCCAGCACGTTCGGAGCTCTTCCGATGCCTACCCCAATCCCTGGGGGGGGGGCTTTAAGACGGCGTTCAACGCCGAAAGGAACTTTCGTTCCTCTAAGGTGGGTCCCGAACCCATGGACCTGAGTCAGGTCAAAGCGGAGGAGAAACCTTCCGCTAAGAGTCACTCTGACTCTACCTCGCAGAGCTTCGAGTCAGAGCTCCTTGCAATGCTGCAGCGTCATGGGCCACTTAGATGCTTCTTGAGTGGAATCACGGATCATCTGAGGAACAGATGTCCGAAAAATACCCAGCGAGACACTCGCTATAAGGGGCCGAGGGCGGGGAAAAAGCCCTTGCCCAAGCCGTCGGGAAATGACGGCTCCCAGTAGGTGCGGGGCGCCCTGCGGGGGGATCCCTCAGTGCTGTTAAACCCCAGGGTAGGGGCCGACAGCATAAAGCCCCGAGGGAAACGGTGCTTTCTAGCACCGAGTTGGTGTACCAGCCAGGTTTGCTGGTCGTCCTTGCGGACGTGAAAGGCTTTGATAAGCCTTTGAGAGTCTTGATATACTCTGGAGCGCGTCTGAAAACTATGTCAGACGAGCTTCTGTTGAGAAGAGTCGGCTTTATGCCGAGGCCCTAGAGGCACGTTCTCATGACGTTGTCACGGTCCGTATAGCGACGGGCCTACAGGTTTCTGTACCCAAGGTCTCGATTGACCTTAAGCTGAAGTTTGCAGACTTCGACAGATTATAACGTTGCCTAGTCCTGGATTTGGACTCGAGGTATGACCTCATTCAGAGCATGAAGTGGCTGGAACGCCACAAGACATGGATAGACTGGAAGTCTAAGTCCATTGGCTCAACGCACCCGCGACCGGGTGAAGCATTGGCGAGTCATGAACCCACCTTTGCTCGATCTCAAAAGCGATTCTGGCGTGAGATGCCAGAGATTGGGATGTCTGAAATGATCAGTCCCAATGAGGTCAAAGAAGTGTTCCTTGACGAGGGGGATTCGGCGGTTAATCCCCACGCCGATATAGGCGAGACCGGCGAGGCACCGGTGGTAGAGGTAACGACCTCTGTGGATAGGCGCGATGCGCTTCCAATAGATAGGATAATTGACTCCCCCCATCTGGGTCCCGGGATGAGTCCCGAGTCCAGTAGTCAGCAGTCCTATCGGATGCTGAATAGTGTGACAGGTGTTGTCACAGAAGGCGTAAGCCTGGAACGTTTGCCTGGGGTAGGCGAACTGTTGTCGGTGGAGGAGATGTCCTTCATCGAGTTTGAGACTGCTATAAAAGCAGGTGAACTCGACGAGATCGTCGTGTTGCGTCCGGAAGAGGAGTTGAACTCCTTATCCACGATGGACGAGTCAGTTTTGGTGCAAACCAAACAGGCATTGAATGCCCTAAGCGGTCACAAGATCCTTGCGGATACTGAGGACTCTTACCATTCCTTATTGAAGGAATTCGTAGATGTCATTAGTGACAACCCACTGATGGGGTTACCACCGGATCGGGGAGTCCGACATGAAATTGATTTGGTTCATGGAACCAAATAATGCGTCACTAGGCAGTGGCCTCTCCCCAAGGAGCAATGCGACGTCATCGGCGCATTATTTAAGTGGAAAGAAGAGGCAGGGATGGTAGGGGAAAGTAAATCTCCCCATTCATCTCCCACTTTTTGTGCTCGTAAACCGAACGGGAAGTGGAGCATTGTGCATGCGTACAACAAGCTGAATGCAGCTACTGTACCCATGGAAACTCCGATTCCTCGGAAGGATGTCCTCCATAACAATATGGCGTGCTGTACTGTGACAGTGCCTCAGATCTGGTGGACGGGTATTATCAGGTGATCATGCGAGCATCCGATATTCCGCTTACAGCGGTCATCACTCCTAGTGGCATGCTATGGGAGTGGCGTGTTATTCCACAGGGGCTTTAAAATGCACCAGCGACTTTTAATGGCTTGGTGACTCAACTCTTCCGCCCTCATAGAAAGTACGCTCAGACGTACTTCGACGATATATTCGTTCATAGTCGCGCGGAAGGCGACTCGTCTGATGTTCAGACGCACCCAATACATCTTCGAGCGGTGCTCGAATGTATGCGGGAGCATAAGTTATAAGCAAACGCATCCAAACGTATTTTTGGTGCTGAGGAAATCCCTTTCCTCGGATGCTTCATCGGTAAGGATGGAGTGCGGGCGGATCCCGCGAATGTGAAAGCCTTTTGTGGAGTGGCCTTCGCCTGTAAATCTTAGAGATTTACGGAAGTGGCTTGGCTTAGCCAATTATCTCCACAAATACAGCGAGAACTACGCTGAGATGGCGAAGCCATTAACTGACCTTTTTAAGAAGGATGTGGATTGGTGTTGGGAAACCAAACACCAAACCGCCTTCGAAGTGGTTAAGGGAATCTTGTTAAAAGCTCCCGTTCTTCCTCTCCCAGATTCTGGGAATCCATTTATCGTCGTCTGCGACGCCTCCGATTTCGCAATCGGATGTGCTTTGTTACAAGCAGACGATGCGGGACGAGAAAGCGTGATTGCGTTTGAGTCGAGGCAGCTTAAATCTGCGGAACGGAATTATCCCGTTCATGATAAGGAGCTACTTGCAATGAAGTATTCTCTTGTCAAATTTAGGGTTCACCTACTCGGCTAAAATCCTCTCGTGGTTTATAATGACCACGCGTCCTTACGTACAGCGACGAAGTCGCCTCATCTCTCCGAACGGGTGGCCCGTTGGCTCTCCTTCTTTGAGGAGTACAACTTTGAGGTAAAGTACAAGCCTGGTAAACAGAATGTACTTGCAGACGCGTTATCGCGTCGTCCCGATTACGAGCTCGCTCACGCGACATTCTTCACCTCGTCTGTGGTGGATCTCATACGCCAGGCGTATGAGAAAGACCCACAATGTACGGCGCTTATCAGCGCGTTGGGTGGAAAGGGACTTGGATCGTCTGAGCCTACCCTGTCAAGTCAAGCTAGAGCTCGGTTACACCGTTACAGGTACTGTGACGGTTTGCTATATTATAGCACGAGCGCGGAGGACACTCCGCGGGTGGTTGTTCGTCATTATGAGGAACTGAAGTATAGAGTCCTCTTTGAGGCACATGACGCCCCTACCGGGGGTCATTTAGGTCGGGATAATACCTACAGCGCTTTAAGCGCATTGTATTGGTGGCCCAAAATGTATAAGTGGGTCGGGGCGTATATTCGCACCTGTGAGACGTGTCAGAGGGTCAAACCCTCTTCAACTTCAGCGGCGCCTTTGGAGAGCTTATCCGTTCCTACGGAGGGTTGGAAATCCATTAGTATGGATTTTATCTTCGGTTTTCCGAAGAATAACGCCGGTAACACCGCCATATTGGTCTTTGTAGACCGTTTGAGCAAGATGGCTCACCTGGCGGCGGTGCCAGAGTCTATTGATGGACAAGGAACAGTGAAAGTGTTCCTAGACAGTTTATTTCGACAGCATGGTCTATCCGATTCCGTTGTGTCGGATCGGGATCCCCGTTTTACGGGACAGTTTTGGGGGGCGTTGCTTAAGGTGCTAGGCACCAAGCTCCTCGTGTCCACTGCGGATCATCCGCAGACGGACGGTCAGACGGAACGCGTTAATCGTGTTGTGGAGAATATTCTCCGGAGTTTATGTCCGGATTCTCCAAAGAGTTGGAGTGAGATGCTTCCGATGGTTGAATTTGCTATCAACAATTCGGTACATGCATCTACGGGGTTTACCCCGTTTTACATTAGCGGATTAGTGAATCCGAGTGTGCCGTTGACTCCACGTGTGTGTGGCCCAGGGATTGAGGGGGTAGGATTCCCCGATGCCAGCCTGTATCTGTGCGAAAGCACATCGATAAGTTTTTATCGAGGCGCCTTAGTGTCTTACGACACGTTTGCGATGCCATGGCGGAAAGCCAAGACAAGCAGAAGGTGCAAGCCGACCGCAAGGGGCGGCGTAACGAAAAGATATATCAAGTAGGAGAAAGTGTTTTATTAGACGCCAAAAATATTCCTACACATGCATTTTCCAACGTGTTACGGAACAAACTGCGCCCCAGGTTTGTGGGGCCTTTCAAGGTGCTATACCGAAAGACCTGGCGTATATCTTGTATATCCCGAAGGCGATTCGTACGCACCCTACCTTCTATGTGGGTATGCTCAAGACATACCAAAACCCGGAGGTGGGTCCCCTCTTGGAGGAGGTTGGGAAGTCGGGTAGCCGAAAGGCACAACAGGTCGGAACATCGTCAACAGGGTCGAAATACGACCATGAAACTCTGCAACGACAGACTCGAGGGAGGAAAGCAGCTTCTCGATGCGGTCATTCGCACTCCCCTCGTAGCGGAGTCCATCCTGGACATCCTGGATGCGACGGGTGTGTCGATAATGGCGCTCGTGGAACTCACGTCGCAATTGTGCTACCTCCTCCTCCAGTTCTCGATACGGAAGGTATTCCACATTATCAAGTGGAGCGCCTGATGGCTCGACGCCATCATCGGGGTGAGACCCAATACTGGTAAAGTGGAAATGCTATCCACATTCACAGAGTTCTTGGGAGTCCGAGACTCCCCTGCGGCAGGATTGCCGTGACGTCGTTGACGCTTTCGAGCTGGAGAACCCCTCTGCGATCCAACGACCAAAGGGGCGGAAGAAGCCCCTTCACTCCCAGTAACTGGGAGTTTGCCTGAGACAGATGCAGAGTTTGCATTGCTCTCCGGAACCACACCGAGGGCAGGAGATCTAGCAGGGTCCATGCAATAAGGGGCAGGTAATTGCCCAGCGCTTTGGCTTGGGCAAACGCCAAGCGCAACGCCCTCTCTATCCGAACGTAAGGTTCGGAATAGCTGTTGTAAAGCTCGTCAAAGTTAGGGAGACGTTTCTCCCCTTCCTCCCAAGCGCGGAATGTCCACTCTGCCTCCTCGACATCTTCGCCTCGTAGGAGAACGAAGGGAACTTCGCGGAGGATCTCAACGACGGCACCGCGTGCCTGTTTCCCGAGGCGCGCTCAGTAAGACTTGACAGTGAACTGCTTCGGC
Source organism: Peronosclerospora sorghi (assembly GCA_026184515.1). Classification (NCBI taxonomy): domain Eukaryota; phylum Oomycota; class Peronosporomycetes; order Peronosporales; family Peronosporaceae; genus Peronosclerospora; species Peronosclerospora sorghi. The sequence goes on from CM047585.1 coordinate 13,420,371, forward strand.
GTTAGCAGTTTGTCCCGGAGTTGTCTCCGGCGCGCGATTTTGCGCGGCAGTACAGCCGCAGGGACAGGGACATGGGAGGCTAATCCCCTCTTCACATCGTTTTTAGCCTTTTTTTGAGGGTCACGAGGCCCCTTTCGTGCCGGTAAGGCATGTCGGGATCCACGAACCGTATTCGGTTCATTGGTGATGGTCGCCTTCGGCGACCCGGATGCATCATCCGCAGTTGGTAGAGGTGGCGCAGGAGTTAGTTCATTTTCCCCACGTGTGGGGAACGGATTGGACTCCCGACATCGCCGTTCGGCGTTTTCGGAGCGGTTAGCCTTTGGGGAGATATACCCAAGGGCATCCACCTCCGAGTTATCGGAATAGTTTCCATCCTCTTCCCGAGGAGAATCCTCAGCACCACTAAAGGTGCTCATAGTAAGCCAGAAGTTCTGGCAGTTGGAGTTCTCCAACTATAATTGAGCGTAAGCAATAGTCTTGATGGCGGAGGATATAACAGGGTTGCATTTTGGTTACATTTAGTTATGTTGTGTACGTAAGTACATTACGGTTGGGGTCAGTAATGACCGGTCCGAAAGGGTTGGACCTATTGGTTATTTTAACCAATCAGGGCAGGAGCCCTTGGTGGAGGCGTGTCAGCCTGCCACGTGTTGGTACACAGGTTGTGTACATTACATTTCGGCTAGGTACGAATTGGGTAAGTTCTACTTAGTATTACATATAGTTTACATTAGTTTAATTAATTTAGGATAATTACATATTAAATATATATTCAGTTTACAAATAACACTAAGACTGTTAGGCGCACGACCTCGACCGGTCGCGCGCGCAGTGAGTGTAGTAGTGAAAGGGAATACCTTCCCGTAACTACTCCCTTTCTAAGGGAAGACTTTTTTCAAGGCGTTAGTTTATACTAACAAGTAAACCAAGGGAAATCTTGGCCCCGAGTAAGAGAGTAATCTCTTACTAAGCCCATTTATAAGGGCGTATCGGCTAAGTAGCGGCATATCGCCGCTTTAGGAAAATCTTCCTCTGTGAGCTAGCCGCAGCGTGCGCATATGCACCGGCTACATGTCTGCTCAGTAACAGATAGATCCATATTAACGATATTAACAAGGATAACATAGTAGCGGTTTTTTAAAATCGCAGCTTCACTAAACCAGCACTTCTGATTTTATCATTTTTCATCATGACACGGATATTGTAATGGGGTGCCATAACATAATTGATATTCAAGTTAGAATACAGTTTAATTTCAGACGCGTTGTCTGAAATTTAAATAAGAGATTATAAGTTATTATAATCTACGAAGGAAAAGTCTATTCGGTATAAATACCGAATCTTGCAGGTTAACTAATAGTACAGTTAGTTGAATACTTGATATTATTATATTAATTAGTTAGTTACTATACTATTAGCCTCTAAACCACCCATTAAATAAACACTCTTAATTTTGCGTTATTAGACTCAAGTAAATATTTATATTTACTTTTAGTATAGGATTAGTTGTTACCAACTAATCCTGCCCTAATTGTATTGCGCGCTTCCTCGCAAGATACAGTGTAAACCTGTAACAGGATCAGTCCTGTTACACCTGGTAGCACTTTGTGGTCCGTCTTAACGACCACAGTTCCGTTCTGCTAGTTAACTAGTGGAGCGAAGATTAAGAGCCGCTCGGCATCATGTCGCGAGATATGACGCCTGCCGAGCGAGAGAGAACGCTGGAATGGTGAATAAACACTTCCCTCACTTCTCGTCGCGTAGTAAAGACGCGACGGTGGAAATGGTTCGGTCTATGGGGACCGACATCATTACCTTCCTCCTGGGTAAGTCCCCGGAGGAAGTGATAGAGGTGGTGAATCGCTTTAGGCGAAACCACCTAGAAAAGCCAGCACGGCCCGCGCAAGAGGCAGCGCGGACCGCACCTGCACCTGCAACGCATAGCGTTGAAGTGGTAAAGGCGCGAGTACCGCCCTTTACCGGCGAAGGGGGAGAGCCCCTTCGTAGATGGTTCGCAGAGGAGGAAGATGCCATCTCTGCGCAAAATATTGTTGACGAACGTCAACAGGCGTACTTCGCCACAACATGTCTGGGCGGCAGAGCCAAGGCATGGGCGATGAGTCGCAGAGCCACTGATGACTCTGCGTTCCTTACTTATAAGGAATTAAAAGATGAGCTAAAGCTCAAATTTGAAGCTCCAGAAATGGAGCTAAGTAGTCGGCAGGAGTTCATGGAACTCCGGCAAGGTAAGCTTGACCTTCAAGCTTACGCTCAGAAGACGCAATATTTGCTGTCAAATATTGTGTATGAGCCGGTGCCCCCTGCTATTCAGGTCACTGGCTTCATGAAGGGACTCAATGATGGTCCCGTCAAACAGAGTCTCTACAGGCGCCCGCCAGAGACTCTAAGGGATGCCATTGATATGAGCATCCGTGAGGAGTTCAGCATGCGATCAGCGTCATCGCATGCTGGGTACAGCCGAACTGCTCAACAGCCCTTCGCTTTTGGCATGCCGCAACAGCATGTCAACAAGCAGCAGTCGGGCAGACGAAGTTCACACTTCGTCTCAAGAAATATCCACCCGCTCCAGAGCATGGGCTGTGGAGGTCCAGAGCCAATGGACCTATCGGTTGCGGTTGCTTCGAACTCGAAGCAACCGAAATTTAAGAACATTCGCTGCAATCGATGCGCGAAAATAGGGCATTTTGCCCATGAGTGTATGGCACCGCGTCCGGTGCCACGCTGTCAGCGGACGGAACCGTCCGCTGCACGGCGACACCAACAGGGACATCACCCTGTTGGTGCAAAAAACGTAGTACACCAGTAGGGTCGGGGCGCCCTACTGGGAATGTTATCCCACATGCCGACATAGGGCATGTGAGGGTAATAGCCCCAGACGGGACTATGTCCTGTCAAAAGGTGCAGGGTGATGATAAGCCTCTTATCACCCTGGAGGTTAAGCCGCACGGGAGCGATGTCCCCATGCGAGCTTTGTTTGACACAGGAGCGTCAAACAATTTCGTTAGAACTCAGAGTCTAACGCTGGTGAGCTTCGTGGAGGTAGAAATCCCACGAAGTATGTTGTCAGTCCGGTTAGCAACAGGTGCAACCGTGACTATTCCGAAGCGTGTGATTAAAACACGCTTCGAGTTGAATGAACTGTCATTCGAGGATGAATTCATCGTCCTCGATTTAGACGACAAGTTCAATGTGATACTTGGAATCCCATGGATGTCCAAGTTTAAACCTTCGATCGACTGGGTTAACCAATCGATCGACTGCGGCGGACCCACAGGATCTGATCACCCTGTGTGTAATCCGGCTGTATCAGAAGATACAACAGCAGCGTCGGACAGTCTGGTGGATAGCGATGGCACCACCAGGTCTGTTCCGACACGATCAGCGGAAGGTACCTCCGCTGGTGAGAGTCCTGAGGGACTACCACACGCAACAACAGAGCCGTTGCGTGTTCGAGAGAAACATTCCACGAGTAATAAAGACCACCGTGAGAATGAAGTGATATCCACGGTGGCAAACACCCACCGTGAGAATGAAATAGTATCCACAGTGGGAAACACCCACTGTGCGACCGAAGGTTCCAACACGATGAAAGAATTCCGTGTTGATGAGAGTGAACTCACGATAAAGTGCAATCGTGAGCACAACTCCGTGGTGGCCAGTGCCCACCACGTTGCGTTAGCCATGCACACGGGTGATAAAGACTACGTGTCGCAGAACAGGCGGCCGATCAGACGAGCACATCTGATCGCCAAGAAAATTCCATGGAAGGCAGTGGCCACCGTGATGATGAGTATTCGCACACTGTGAAACGTAATCACCGTGTAGCAGTCAATCAGACGAGTGCGTCTGATTGCATGGACAGTTCCGTCGAGACGATCAACGTCTTGACGCAAACGGAGACCGGATTAGCTACCCAGTCTCTGTTGATGGAACACCCTCCGAAAGAAGGTTCGGAGGTGATGGCTCTTCCAGAGCTAAGCTGGAAGAAGTTTATGAGAAACTTGCACGATGATCAGATCGAACAGATCTGTATTATCGTAGCAACAGATGATGTAGTGGATATTCGTGAACGAATATCCACATTACAAGTGGAAAACATTGGGAAAGAGGTTCCCAATGATCAAACCAAAGTTCAGCGCTTTGAAGCACAGAACTGGGAGTCGCTTAAAGCGAGCTCCCCATTTTATGAGGTACTTCGGGAATACGCTGACGTATTCCCAGAAGAAGTACCTAGCGAGCTGCCTAAGGATAAGGGAACTCGTCATGAAATTGACCTCGTGCCAGGCAAGAAGTATTGTGTCACGCGGCAATGGCCGTTGCCGCGTGATCAGGTAAAAGCGATCGATGAGTTCTTCGAAGCTCGTCGTAGATCAGGCCAAGTGCGGGAGTCTACCTCACCGCACTCTACCCCCACCTTTTGTGTGAAGAAGTCCACAGGTGGGTGGATAATCGTTCACGCTTACAACAAGCTGAACGCAGCGACTGTACCGGCACAGACACCGATACCGCGGAAGGATGTCATCATAGATGGCATGTGCGGGAGCACCATCTTTAGTGCTCTCGATCTAAGAGATGGATTTTATCCAATCCTAATGCGTGAGAAGGATATACCTCTCACGGCGGTAAGCGCCCCAAGCGGCATGCTTTGGGAGTGGCTTGTTATGCCGAAGGGGCTTCGAAATTCCACTTCTACGTTTAACAGATGCGTAACGCATCTATTACGCCCGGTGCGAGAATTCGCACCGAGTTATTTCGATGACGTGTTCATCCATAGTAAGGGTGAACACGATAAAAGCGATGTAGATGTCCATAGGGAACATCTACGTCGAGTGTTAGAGCTTATGCTTACGCATAAGCTCTATGCAAATCTAAAGAAGTGAACCTTTGGTGCACCTGAGATACCCGTTCTTGGATGATTTTTGGGCAAGCACGGGGTGCGTCCTGATCCAGAAAAGATCAGAGTGATCGTTGAATGGCCTATGCCAAACAACGTTAAGTTTTGGATCTATCTCTTGGGAGATAGACCGTTTGTGGTTTACACGGACCATGCGTCGCTACGCACGGCCGTGAATTCACCACACATTTCTCAAAGAATGTCTCTATGGCTGTCATTCTTTGCTGAATACAACTTTACGGTTGAATACAAACCCGGAAAGTTGAACGTGATAGCGGATGCGCTATCACGAAGGCCCGATTACGAGACGAAACCGTCCGTAACCGAAGGTGCCAGTGCAAACGCGATCCGTTGCATTGCTTTGTCGTCGTCAATTATACGACAAGTACGCGAGGCGTACAAAACAGACGAGGAGACACGTCTGTTGATTGATTACTTAAGTAATCAATCAAATGAGAAGCGCGACGAACTCCCAGAGTTCCTCCGCGCTTGCGTGCATCGATATCGACTCCACGATGGTATGCTGCTTTACAGCACAGACCAAAAGGATGAAAGTCGCATCGTCGTTCCAAACGACGATGATCTCAAACATCAAATTATGTTTGAGTATCATGATGCACCGATTTCGGGGCATCAAGGTCGAGAGAAGACATACGCTTCTCTCGCACGTGACTTTTACTGGCGGAACCAGTACAAGTGGGTACGGAAATACGTACGCGCTTGCGAGATTTGCCAGCGCGTTAAGCCTGCGCAGTCTGCACAGGCTCCGCTGCAATCTCTGCCGGTTCCGACAGAGTGTTGGAAGTCCATTTCAACGGACTTTGTATTCGGTCTTCCACCCGACAATAGTCGGAAGTCCGGAATAGTGATCTTTGTAGACCGTTTCAGTAAGATTGTACATCTTACTGCAGTATCAGCGAACGTAACCGCCGCTCAAACAGCGCGGATATTCGTTGATACGGTATTCAGTTTGCACGGAATGCCGGAAGACATTGTCTCGGATCGAGATCCGAGATTTACAGGACGTTTATGGCAAGAAACGTTCTCATTGTTGGGAACCCAGTTGAAGATGTCAACTGCGGACCATCCGGAAACGGATGGGCAGACGGAACGGGTTAACCGCGTTCTCGGAGACATGTTGTGATCATACGCACATGCCTTTGAACAGTGGAGTGACTACCTGCCACTCACTGAATTCGCGATTAACAATTCGGTGCATGCTTCAATTAAGCATACACCGTTCTACGTGAATGCCTTAAGGCATCCACGAACCCCAGCTTTACTTGGCGGTACTGTGGTGAAGTGTACCACAAATTTGGTCACTTTTGGTCAAGGCAGTTGGTCGAGTTTCCGATTGGTCTAAACAAGGGGGGCTTCTTAGCCTATCAGATTCAAGGAGTATCAAGAACGCAGGTCTTGGGTGAGTCACCTGACATTGGGTATTTTACATAATTTTGTGTGGGTACATTAGGGACCATAGGGAGGTAGTATTATTGGTTAGTTGCGGATTTTCCAAGTAAAAGTCTTTTGGTCTAGGAATAAGTGGCAAAAACCTTTTCTGGTCTTGGTCTACACCGCAGCAAGGGGTCGCCGTTATTCTTTTCACGTACACTAGTCGCCTCCGCCCGCCGCGGAGTGTTTGGGGGCAGAGGGTTGAATTATCCCCTCTTGCCTATTATACCCGGTCTGGACGCGCCGCATGCGCACTTTGGCCACCGGAAGTCCCTCGACGGGAGTACGATTTGGCGATCTCGACACTTTGACTCAAGTACGTTTGGAACGTGCTATTAACTGGATTGGTCTTTACGTGGAGATATTGTTTGTGGAGTTTCACGGGCATATTGGGTCTTCACGTGGACATATTGGCTCATTTTAACATTGGTTGGAGTTTAGACCGATTTTGGTCTTCTCTCATATTGGTCAGGGGCTAGACCGGTTGATTGATCTACCCTCTATTATTTCGTATTGGTCAGGTCTAGATCGTTTGGACGATCGAACTATTGGAATCTATCTTTCGGAAGTGTTTCTGGTCTTTACGTACCTGGGGTGAAGCGTTCCGCCCTAGGTACACTTAGCCAGCACGGTCTCATATTCAAGACCGAATCAAATCGATCTGCGATCCCGATCCACCGAGTGTGTAACTAGCCCACTTCAATGGGTACACAAGGTGAGATGGTCTTAAGTGAATCGGACAAAGTGTCTCTGGATGATGACCGGTCGTCTGCCAGCAGCGGACGATCGGACCAGATTTCGAATGGAGGCCCGCGGGGTACCCCCCCCCCGTAAGTTGGAAGGCTGGGCACGATGGTGGTGGTCAGGTTGTCGATACAAATGTATTCGATTTCGAACTTGACTCCACCACAATGGTGAGCGTGCCCGGATCACTTGGTGATCGTGGATATCACCGCGAGGTGTCATCAAAGATTGAATTTGAAGATTTGAATTTGGAATTGTTCTGGAGAGGGCGTAAGGAAAGGCTATCACCTTACGTCTTCGTTCTCGATAAAGATGGCGATGTCCGGTCTGGCCTGGTGGAGGACCAGATCGGGATTAATAATTTTTTCCTTCCCAAAAGGCTCCCACCGGAGCCGATCGGGACTATATCAAGTCATGCTATAGTCCCGGATAGGATCAGGACCTTGGTCCTAATCCTATGTATGTGCATAAAAAAGTTGATGGAAAATTAAAAGACGAAAAATACTTGGAAGCTGATCAGAACGATCAGACCAACCTCCCCAAGGTCCCCAAGATTCCCAAGAAAGGGTTAGGAATGCCGGCCGACGAAGACGACCTCGAAGAAAAGTCGCAGGTCGGAGATGGAGTCATCACTGAAGAAGACCTAAACAAGATGTATTACATTTTTGAGCTGAAACGATTTGTTCGCTTTGACGTGGTCTTTCGGGTGTTGAACCTCCAGATCCCCGACCATCTTCTCGGTCCCACTACCGAGCCGATCCAGAGTGATCGCCCATTACTGTTGGTGAAGAACTTGGTGGCGATGTTGGCGGAGGTTCGTATTAAAATGCAGAACCCCGCCGATGTCCAAAAACTATTTGAATTTGAGACTTGGAGGATGAAATCGTCGGTGTCGACCTTCCACTACCATTTGGTCCCACTGGTGGGGGCGGTTCGCCGCCCAACTCCCACCGCAGCAGTGAAGGTCGCTGAAGTCTTCACAGCGCTTGTTGACATTGATTCTGATGACGAATCGGTTTATCAATCTTCACCGGCCTCGAACAGCTCATCAAAGTTGGAGACTGGTGTCGAGCGGATGACCGTGGGGGTGGACCATTCCCAGCCTGAACAAAAAAGGGACATGAGGCAGCAAAGGGCTGCTTGCCAGTCGGGGCTCTAGCGACCCCCACAGGCCTCAGTTCCGAAAAAGGAGGGTATCAACACGTTGCCCATGACTACAGATAACGTCCAAGCCATGTTTGAGACGATGATGGAGCGTTCATGGAAGACCGGGTTAGACCACCTCTGCGCCCACATGTCCAAGACCGGTCTACCCAGCAAAGTGCCAATGTTTGCCGAGATGTGGATATGGAATCGGTAACATCTGTGGACAAGCCCACTCGAAGTGATAAGCAAGTCGGCAAAGGGAAGCGCAAGCCGCAACCGTCCAGACCGCGTAGACCAAGCAAGACAAGTGACTGTGACATGGAGTCGGTCGGCGGTCTTGACGACAACTGTGGGTCAGACGGTACGGGCGCTGGCAAGCCA
>CM047585.1:13434011-13481467 GCA_026184515.1 Peronosclerospora sorghi
GAACACAAGTCCTATCTTGGGGTGTTCGAAAATTTTCCATGGTTCATCGCCGTATAGGCGGGAGATCTGCGCCGACGTAATCAAGTCCTCCCTCCATGCAGACGCAGCAGGGGTTATCTTGGCCGGTGGAAAAAGCCAGGGGTCCGGGCGAGAGAAAGACCGGGCCAGAAGCTGCTTGTTCAGGGTAGACCGGCGCAAACAGCAGATTTGCCCCGACGACCACGGCAAAGTGATTTCAAACGTCCGCGGCGGAAGGGAGCTGGTGTCAACCGCCATGTTCTTCAGTAGATCGTACTTGTGAAGTTCGGATGTCCCGCGGAGAACCGAAGGCGCCGGCTTCGCTGATGTCGATACTGGTGTGGCGTCACTTGGCAAACCGATCTTCTGTTCTGACCCCAATGTAGACGCCACTTGGATGAAACTTCCACGTAAATTCGTTCGTGACTTGGACTGGATGGCGACCATAAACTCGGAATCGCAGGACCCTTCGCTGGAGTCCTCCTCGGACAAGACCCATGTGTGCTTGGTGCGATTTGCAGTACGGTGCGAGGGCGCTCGACTTTCCGAGGCGCTGTAGATTTCGTCCGTGTCCGAGTCCGAGTCCATAAGAAGCGCCTGTGTCTTGGCTCGCTTATGAGGCACTGCACGCTTCCCCCCGAGTCTGGGTCCGCGCGCAGTGCCCCGCGTCCTCGAGCTACCCGGCGCGTCCGCGCGCTTCATCGATTTTTGTGCAATTTCGGGCTGCTGAATATCAGCCAATGAACGATGTCGGTCTTGGTCCTGCTGCAAGCGGTCTTGGTCTTGCTCCGAGGCAACTAAGGTTGCCGACGCAGACCAATCTATGCTGGAGGAAGCAGCCGAACACGGATGCAGCAAGTTCATCAAGCGCTGGCGGCACTGGTCTAGTGCCACCTGACGACGACCTGACTCTAGCGTCCAAGCGTCTGACTTGTCTTGATAAGACCGGACCTTCCCGGTCTGGTCTTGAATTGAAATCTGAAGCTCGGCAATGCGTCGCGCGAATTCGTCGCCCTGCATGCGCAGTGAGGTCGCGTCAAACTGTCCGTCTAGCTGATGCCGGCGAACAAGTGCAAGTTGATCCCGGAGATGGGACTGATGAGCCTCCAGACGGGACAGCTCATGACGCGCGCTTACCAGCTCCTATAAAATTGGTCGAAGCTGGTCAACATGATCGTCGGACTGCCTATCGGCATCGAGCAAGGCACCTATTGCCTTGACAACGCTGGGAGGGATGAGAGCTGAAGACAAACGAGGGCCAAGACAAGTACAAGACGAAGACCAAAGATGCGCACCTCGTGTTGCCTGGTGGGCCACCTGGGTCCTGAGACGCATGTTTTCTGCAAGCATATCCTGCATCTGCGTGTCGGCTTCAGCCTGACGCCCTTCCGATGCATGAAGTGCACGAGAGTTACGTGGGCTGTCATACCGATCCAACCGGACAGGCGAAGCAAGGTGGGGCGACTCGGCGCATAGAGTTTCTGCAAGAACAACAAGAACAAGCGTCAAAGGGAAGCATAAGAAGATCAAGTGCAGTAAAGGCAGTACCTGACGCAGGTGTCGAAGATGTTTGATCCATGGGAAAAAAGTGTGAGTAACCAAGGTCCAGTTGGTCGAGTGGTGGATGATTCAGACCGTTATCGTTGTGCGACATTGTCGGACTCAGGGGCGGCTGTGGTGAACTTTACCACAAATTTGGTCACTTTTGGTCAAGGCAGTTGGTCGAGTTTCTGATTGGTCTAAACAAGGGGGCTTTTTAGCCTATCAGATTCAAGGAGTATCAAGAACGCAGGTCTTGGGTGAGTCACCTGACATAGGGTATTCTACATAATTTTGTGTGGGTACATTAGGGACCATAGGGAGGTAGTATTATTGGTTAGTTGCGGATTTTCCAAGTAAAAGTCTTTTTGGTCTAGGAATAAGTGGCAAAAACCTTTTCTGGTCTTGGTCTACACCGCAGCAAGGGGTCGCCGTTATTCTTTTCACGTACACTAGTCGCCTCCGCCCGCCGCGGAGTGTTTGGGGGCAGAGGGTTGAATTATCCCCTCTTGCCTATTATATCCGGTCTGGACGCGCCGCACGCGCACTTTGGCCACCGGAAGTCCCACGACGGAAGTACGATTTGGCGATCTCGACACTTTGACTCAAGTACGTTTGGAACGTGCTATTCACTGGATTGGTCTTTACGTGTAGATATCGTTTGTGGAGTTCACGGGCATATTGGGTCTTTACGTGGACATATTGGCTCATTGTAACATTGGTTGGAGTTTAGACCGATTTTGGCCTTCTCTCATATTGGTCAGGGGCTAGACCGGTTGATTGGTCTACCCTCTATTATTTCGTATTGGTCAGGTCTAGATCGTTTGGACGATCGACCTATTGAAATTTATCTTTTGGAAGTGTTTCTGGTCTGTACGTACCTGGGGTGAAGCGTTCCGCCCTAGGTACACCTAGCCAGCACGGTCTCATATTCAAGACCAAATCAGATCGATCTGCGATCCCGATCCACCGAGTGTGTAACTAGCCCATTCCATCGGGTACACAAGGTGAGATGAACTTAAGTGAATCAAACCAAGTGTCTTTGGATGATGACCGGTCGTCTGCCAGCAGCGGACGATCGGACCAGATTTCGAATGGAGGTCCGCGGGGTACTCCCCCCCCGTAAGTTGGAAGGCTGGGCACGATGGTGGTGGTCAGGTTGTCGATACAAATGTATTCGATTTCGAACTTGACTCCATCACAGTACGCCAAATCTAAGTGGGGGAGGGACCCGCTCAAATTTTGAGCTAGTCAATGCGCAAGTTGCAACTGTAACTTGTGAACAAAACGATGGCCCTTCTACTGAAAGTACAGTAGAAGCGGAAGCAGCTTCAAATGAAACAGAAGCTGCATATGATGAATATGTGTATGAAGCAATGGCGGCAGACAATGAGGGCAACGCACCTACTGCTGATAAAGCAGTAGATGAATTCGTATTACAGCGCCAAGCTGTAATATGCTATATAAAAGATGCACTTGCTTCTGCTTTTGATAAGCAGAAGCAAAATGCAGACAAGCAAGGAAGGAATAACAAAAACTCCTTTCTGAAAGGCGAATTGGTATTACTGGTACTACTAATTTGCCTATACATGCAATAAGCAACTTCCCTACACGGAAGTTGCTTCCTAAGTACATTGGACATTTCAAGGTACAAGAGATTCGGGGGAATGCCTATACTTTAGACATTCCCACAGCAATGCGGCTCCACCTAACATTCTATGTTGGGCGGCTCAAGCCGTATCATTCGTCTTCGTCTTACGACGAGACGCAGAACCACGGAAGATACTCTTCTTCTCCAAGTCTCCCAAAAGAGACTTGTAATCGGCTTCCAGCCGTTGATGAGCAGAGCGGAGAGTCACTACCTCCGGCTTTGACTGCTCAAGATCAACCTTGTGCCGATCGAGCTCTTCCTTACAGCGGGAAAGCTCGATGTACAGAAGATCATTCTTCTGCTGAAGGGCAGTGTGCGGCCCGAGGATGTCTCGGACATCCTCGCGAAGATACCGATATGTCTTCACACAGTGAGACATATCGCTGCTCAAGGAGGAATAATCCTCCTCGAGCTTGCGGAGCAAAGAACCATGCTCCGCAACAACAACGGAGAGGGAATTCTCAACCTCCGCCGCCCCTGATTGATAATCAGGGGAACAAGCGATATATCCTCGAGCGCTTGATCTCGAAGCGCTTGGTGCCTTCGAACAAGGGGCAGCGTACCGAGTACTTGGTACGCTGGCTGGGATATCCCCAAGAGTTCGACTCTCGGGAGCCGATTGAGGTTCTGAGGGCCGACGCCCCAGATCTTTTAACTGAGTTTTAGAAGGAGTCTCAAACTCATAATGCGAAGTAGCATCAACACTAGGTGTTGATGCATTTAGGGCATCGATTAAGCCCTGAATTTCGGCGGGTACGGAAAAACCACCGTATCCCCGCAACTCCTCCTCTGACAGACGAGGAGCGCCCTGCGGACACCGCGGGCAAACGAGGTGAGAAGGGATACCACAGTCCAACCCTTCTTTGATGCAATCAAAATGGATTTATTCAATTTTGCCTGTTCGCGAGTGCTTTAAAAAGCGCTCGCGCATTACGTGAACTTTATTCACGTAATCATCTGGGCTTTTGTTGTAGTTGTCAACAAAAGCGTTCCAACTCTGAGTCAGGGCGTCTTTAGTGTCCCTGTTCCTCCTTTACCCTTTCCGGCTCGAATAATATCGAGCCTGGAAAAAGAGGTCAATAAAGTACAGACGTCTATCGTCTGTACTTCGATCGAATCGACGTGACTGGATGTCTTCGCAGTCATCCAGCACGTTGATATCGAACAACGCATATTGGCAGTCCCGCTTACGGTGACCGCCACTGTTGGGGGAAATAGCCCATCCAGGGGTCTAAACCCCACTTTGTACGGAACATGTGGTTCCGTACGATGATACGCTTCAGAAGCGGCAGACGACGCTTCTGTTCGAGCTCTTTTAGCAGGCGGAGCACCGCCTGCTTCAACACCACGAGCCGGGGTTAAATCACCCCGACGTGGAGAAGTATTTGGTCCAGGTGGGGATATGCGTTCCCGCAACCACCTGTGATAATCATTATCGCTGTCATAGCTGACAGCGACACCAGAGTTATCATCGCTGTTAGGCGATGAGCACCTAGCGAGTTTCGACTCGCTAAATCCTTTCGCGGGGACAGCTGTGCCCCGATCACTTTGTTCGGAGTCAGAACTGTCTCCGAACATGGAAGAACCCTTCCTGGCAACACACCATTCGGGGTTTGTCATCGCGCGCGATGTTGCATTAGCAACATCTCCCTGTTTCTTGCCAGATGCCGCCTTAGCAGGATCTGTGGTCGAAGACGGTACGTCTTCCGACATTTGCGTAGTTGACGCTGCTAATGCAGCGTCACTGTTGTCACTCAACACCTCAGCACCTAGTGATGAGGCGGAGGAAGAAGCTCCTTCGATGTTTTCAGCAGCGCTCTTTAGAGCGCCGCCGCGTGCTTTGACCATCGAGTCGATGGTCAATCAGTTGGTAAATGAGAACGACTAACAAGTGCCACCCATGATTGGCCAAAATAAGAATTATTATTGGCCAACCACCTTAAGTGGGGGGTGATGTAATGGGGTGCCATTACATAATTGATATTCAAGTTAGAATATCACAGTTAAATTTGAGACGCGTTGTCTGAAATTTAAATAAGAGATTATAAGTTATTATAATCTACGAAGGAAAAGTCGATTCGGTATAAATACCAAATCTTGCAGGTTAACTAATAGTACAGTTAGTTGGATACTTGATATTATTGTATTAGTTAGGTAATTACTATACTATTAGCCGCTAACCACCCATTAAATAAACACTCTTAATTTTGCGTTCTAAAAGACAAGTAAATATTTATATTTACTTTTAGTATAGGATTAGTTGTTACCAACTAATCCTGCCCTTATTGTATTGCGCGCTTCCTCGCAAAATACAGTGTAAGCCCGTAACAGGATCAGTCCTGTTACACATATAGTCGCAACCATCAGGATTAGATACCGTACGGAGGAGTGCACTGCAAACCATAACCATATCATCCTCCACCACGTAGCTTTGTACTGCACCCACAAATATCATGAACTGTTGGTTCTTTTGTAGAGTCGCTAGGGCCCAATCGTATTGTACGGTTTGGGATGTGTGCGATAATTCTTACGTCGTCTCTAATGCAATGATTAAAGTCGATAAACATTAGTCACTTGCGTTACCCCCATACAAATTGAGCCCAGTTTCCAATGAAAGATTTCTTAACAAAGACACTTGTTATCACACATTAAAAGACAAGAATTTCATCGAAGTCGCAACTCGGATCGTTGAACAATCAATTTTTTGCGTCAAATACATTGAGACGATTCGGCTTCCTGAATTTGCTGCACTCGCTGGAGTGCAAATCTTGACGAGTTACGTGGAGCTGGCTGCTCGCGGCTTGAAATCTCGAGCACATGCCGACTTTGACTTAAGCTGTAAAGGAATTAATGTATACCATAACGTATCTTGGAGTTATAAGCAAATATTTCTGCCATACGTGTAAGAATTTAGACGAAGTTGAATATTTGCATATATGACCCTCACGCCTAAAGGATGGCATGATGCTCCCCTATATAAATAACTGGTATTGACTACTGATATTTTGCGGTGAAAACTGAGAGTACGTTTTCTCAACTTAAGGTTTTGGTGGTCAACCGACTTATTAATATTTATTTTTGTGGCGACAAATCAGATTTGTCAGGGGCTGACAAAAACTATTTGTTTTCCCCGTTTATCCGGGTTTTGGAAGTCATCCAGTGCGTCAACAATTCCTTAAACTAAATGGATGTGCACCACAAAAGTAAGTGGCGTTTACAATTTAGTAAGTGGCGTTTACAATTTAGTGAGTCGCGTTAACAATTCCCTTCATTTTACTCTCTTTTCGACTTAGCCCACGTACGCACAAGCTCTCTATCTTCTGAGATCCTACCTGGTCAAGACTTTCAGACGATGTTTTCATTAACTTAAGCTGTTTAACTGAACCACTAGATAAGAAAGCTTTTTATCGGATGTAGTGATTTAGGTGGTAGGAAACTTGTTTTATATGGTAGAAAATGATTTTGTTTGCATGAGTGTCCGCACTTGCTCTGTTCCATCAATAAGCCCAGCAATATCGCTATGATTGGCCGATATACCCAACACGAACGTGTTGACCTCTCATCTCTTATAACTTCAATCAAAAAGCGCTACGCCGCAATTCTCAATCTGGTCAGCATGGTTAATCCTACGGAACGCCGCTCGACTTCCGAGTTAGATATAAGTTCCATGCGTCGTATTAGTGACGCACTACTGCTTGCTCAAAACCGTGCGCGTCGTGCCACAGACCGCGCAAACCACGCGGAACAGTGCGTTTGCTTACCTATCTAATCTTTTCTATTTTTCCATTGACTCGTGCTGCTGTCTAGTATCATGCGTCTTGTATTGACACGATTGGGCGTCCCCAGACTGCACATTAACTCATTGGCTGATGAAGAAACCGTACGAGCCGCGGTGTCCTCCACTTCTTTCTCCTCAATGATCAGTCCGCAACAACGAAGTTCCATTATTGATGTAATCGAGCCGGAAGACACCGTATCTGTAACGTCGTCCACTATTTGTATTGAAGAGATAGCCAAGGACGTCGTGACCAACTTGCACATTGCTATGATTCATCACAGGCGTTACGTTAATCAATTTACATTCCCCACGCTTCACGTTTGGCTATGGGGTCCCAAGCTGAGCGAGTTGTGTCATAGTGTGCAGATGATGGCTGGATTTTTGGCTGGGGTTCTAGTAGGCGTGGTAGTGACGAAACACTGGCAGATGCACGTGATGCGCCCACAGAGCGAGACACCGTCGCTTTTCAGCAAGTTGGCATGTTGGTGCAGTGGGCGAGTACCTGTTCCTGGTACGCCATGGCATTTAATTCCATTGCCAATGGACGGATACCATTACCTGATGAATGAGATACTCGAGGTTGTGTAAATTCGACTCGGTACCCCACAAATCTTGGCTTCAAGGTATGAGTTTAAATTTATTCAATTGATGAGGAAATATATATAAAAGGGTTTTGCTAACGTACATACCGTATGTACGTACATACCACCCCCTAAACCCTAAACCCTGCAGGCTGAAAACAGCCAATCAAAGGGGGTATGCACGATACATACGGTATGTAAGTTAGCAAAAGCCGATATAAAATAGCCTTTGTTTTGTAGTGAGGTTACTACGGTTTAGCACATCAAGTTCGTATCCTACAAGATCCTTAAAGCACTAAAATCAACTACATATCGTATTAAGTATAGTTTTTAGCTGCTGTTTTACCGACGGCTCTACACCCTCTCTGCAGATGAATGGGTACACATAGTCGGAACTCCCCTGCTTGGCTGAACATGAGCGATGGAAACCACTGTGACGAGCTCCTCCTCTGTCGTATCCACACGCCATCGCGCTCCCACATACTAATCCGACTGTATTGCCACCCCGCGCTGCTTCGTTTTGCCTCTTAGATGGAAAACTCGTTAAAGTTGCTCTTGTCCTTCTTGACCTTGTTCTTGTTCTTGGCTTTTTCCTCTCGAGCAATCCTCACAGCAGCGGGTTCCACTGGTTTTTTCTTCTTGCTCTTAGTCTTCATGACAGCCTTAATATCAACCACGTCCGACGTTGCTGACTCCGACTCAACAGCTTTAGTAGACTTTTTCGTTTTCTTCTTTTTCTTCTTCTTGTCGCTCGAGTTAATGGTCGATAGTGCTTCTTCCGGTGTTTCCTCGTCTTTCTTCGTGTCTACCTCCTCGGGCTTTGCAACGTCGTCCGACTTGACGCCAAGATCAGCGAGCGCGGCTTCAAACTCTTTCATTTCCAGCTCTTTTTTCTCCTTTTTCGACAATGTACGAGAAGGGATGCCAGTCTTCTTGGAAACAGTTTTTTCCACTGGCTTCTCGTCTGCCTCCTCTTCCTCTGTTTCACTTTCACTCTCTTCCTCTTCGTCTTCCTCTTCAGCGTTATCTAGTGGAGCAGCAGCAGTGGCAACTACATGCATGTCATCGTCACTGTCATCGCCCCAAGCGGCGGTCGATTGATTTTTATTCACAAATGACGCAAACATTGCATTCTTGGACAGTCCCGTTGTCGTCTTCTTGCGTTTTTCGGGTTGCAGCGCCGAAAACACGTTGCTTTGGGTACTCATAGCTGGGGAACGTTGGATCCTGACGCAAGGGGAACGACGAGGGACGAATGGATATGATAGACCAGTTAATAGAAATGTTGCAGTAAAATCTCCATCTGATTCGGATAGTGAATGAAGATGACCACTGATTGGTCAGAACGGTATGAGACTCCATATCGTCTACTTGTTAGCCGCACATTCCTCTATTTGACGTAGGCATTTTAGCGTCGACCTCAATTCTCTCACGAGCGACCTACGTAGCAGCAAAATCTCGGAAAGGAAACGACCCATCGCCGAAGCACCCCGTAATTCGGGGTCTGTCGTAAGAGCCGTGCGCATTTCCGTTTTCTTTCCCGTTATTTTTGGGCGAGCGTGTTGTTTCTATAGCTCCAAAAAAAACGCAACGTGCCGCCTCCAAGACATAGTGCTGACCTCTCTTCTGTGTGCCATGTCGCGCTTCAAGGATGTGTACGCAGGGTTACGGAAGGAAATGACTGCGACGTTTGACCGCACAGACCTCGTGTCGGTCGTGAGTGGGGGCAAAGCGGGGTATGCGAATTTGAAACATTTACATGTGGGATCCCCTGGAAGTGACATTAGTGATCTTGGCGACACGGCCGACTTGGACGAGTTACTGGCACAAGGATCCAGGCAAGGGCCCACGACGTCGGCGGGGATTATTTGTTGTGCCATCTTTTCGTTCGCTGGCTTTTTCTTGCTCGTACGTGTTGTGAACGTACGTTGGGAACGCAGCTTTCTGTTGAACACGTGCTGTTGTTTTTTGTCGTAGCTTATTGTCGGATGTATCGTGAGTAGCAACTCGCTGTACATTAAAGTTCGACCGGCGAAAGGAAAACCCAAGTCTTCGCTGGCGACGAGTATTTTTCTTGCCGCGTTCTTGTACCTGTGCGTCTTTGGCACGAGTATCATGTATTTCCTGCGTGCGCGGCGAGCGCAGAAGGTGTATCAGCTCTCGCTTGACGTGCATGCCGATTAAGTGCGGACGTTTACTAGGTAGGGTGCATAGCATAACGAACACGCACCAACATGTGTAGATTATATCAAACCGAGAAGAAACAACAATTGATAGAGCAAGAAAAACGGTCATGGATTGGAAGAAGGGACGATATATCCATCTTTTTACGACGCGAAAGAAATGATGGCTGGACCACAGCAAATTAAATAATTTCATTCCCCGGGTGGTGACACGTCGTCGGTTCCTTCCAAGTCTTTCGTTTTATCTGCAGTCGTTCCAGGTCCATCATATACCATCAGGATCTTCTTCTCAAATGCAAGTGCAAGCACTTGTCGAGCAACTTCCACGCGAGCCTTCTTCTTGCTAATGGCGTTCGCTGTGGCAACGTGCTCTCCATTCAAGTAACCCATGCATTTAAATTCTGTGACTTCCTTATTGGGTGAAACATCCTCAATGTCGAAGCGAGCCTGAAGATGCCCTCGGTGAGTGAGTTGATTGAGCAGAGGCAATGGTTGGAGCTGGCGCTCCAGACAACTCACGCGAATTGGCTGCTGAGGAGCCATTGGCGTCTTAACTGGTTCACTCACCGCAGGTTCCTCACTTGCCTTTGCACGCTCATAACTCTCCAAGTAGGCGAGATCCTCTGGAGTAAGCTTGCCAGTGGCTTCTTTATCACTCCATAGTTTCTCAATCGCAATCATGCAAGCTTTATTCTTCACAATTTTCTTCGAGTTGCCTTGGACATTCGCAGCAAGGACATTACCTGTAGACTCATTCCGAATACTACACTCAAAAAGTGGATCTTCACCCGCTTCGGGGTTATAGATGGATCGTATATCCGCCACCATCCTCTGTCGAATCTTGTTGAAGTAGCCATTTAGTCTCGCTGCAGCAAAATTGTCATCCTCTCGAGCTGGCAACGGCGTCGTCTCGACTCTTTTCTCGATTTCTTGTCTCACTCGTTCTGCACGATCATTCTGTGCTACCATCCGTGCTTTCGCTGACTTGGCTGCCGCATCCATCGCTCTCTGCACATGCTTGGCACTCATCTCAGCCAACTCGGCCTCTTTCATTGCTTCTTTCCGTCTCGTGGCTTCCACTTCCTTTCTTAAATTCAAAAATTGCGTCTTGTCCGGATAAAACGTCAAAGCTTTCTCCACAACTTGAATCGCCTCGTCGTACCGATGCTCGAGGAGTCTTAGTTTCGTCATGGCATACAACGCTTTCGTCGAACGTTCCTCCACCGTTAATGCTTTCGTTGCGTACTCGTTGATCAACGACAGATTCTTTAATTTAAGACCACAGATCGCGAGGTTCGTGCACAGCGTCACATAGCGTGCTTGCATGTCCACATCGTCCCACTGATCCGGAGGCCTCGACGTTCCATAGTACTCACTCGTCTGATACTTGAGCACTGCCTCGAGACTTTTCAAAAACTCGTTTTTTGCCGCATAATAATTTTTGGCTTGAAATTTCACGCGACCATCATTCTGTGCCGCCTCCGCTTCCTCGAGCAGCGCGACGGGCGTCTCCGCATCCGGATGCTGCAACGCCATGGCCGCTACGTGGTCGTGCATGGCATGGGCGTACCATTGGTCCATCGCTCGTCCCTCATGCTGTGCTTCAGCATTGCGCATGCGAACGAGCGTTTGACGGACCTGGGGATCCCACACCCAGTCCTCAAACGTCCGCGACGTATCCCGCACAAACGTGAGCAGGAGCTCCTGGACGCCACGAAGCGAGAGTAGAGGCTGAAGAAATCCTTGTGTTTCCTTGTCACACGTGCGCAACACCGCGCGCAAGCGCGCCATCTCGTCCGTAATCATCGCTGTCACGCCACTGGTTCCGTGCGGTAGGCGTCCCTTTTTTATCACCGATCACGTGGATACGTTTCCGAGAGTGATGGTCCGATTCATGTAGTGCACATGAAACACGTGAAAAGAAACGCTTGGCTCGGGATCATGGCAGCATTCAGAGCGGACAGGATGGAGACAGAGATGGCGCCAGACGAGGCGACGTCGCGACCGGCTCATCCATCATCTTATCCTGAAAAAAGGAATTGGCGTCTCGAGACCGAGCAGAAGCGACGGTACCCCGTGCGTGTCCGGACGGTCCGGTTAACGACACGGGTCCATCCGGATATGCTGGTCCCGTATTTATACGGCGAGCGCGGGGGTCGTTGTATGAATGCGATCGTGAATGCAACGGGGTGTACCATTGATTACTGTGCCTTGTCACCCGAGGAGGATCCGGATCGATGTCCGGACGCGCGAGGGTTTGTGCTGAATTTCCTCGTCTCGGCCGACTCGAGTGCGATGCTGGACGAAGCGACGAGAGAATTGACACGGTTGGTCGAGCGCGTGCAGCTCTTTTTGCAAAAGAAGGCACGAGGAAGCAGGAAGACTGGACGCGAGAGCGTGGAAGAAGCCTACTCGCCACAATATTATCGAGCCCCCCGAAGCGGATCAAGATGGATGGACAGGGTAGAAGAAGTGTCGTATTATGATGCACGACCAAGGCAGAGAATGCAGTACGCTCCCGGAGCGCCGCGACTTCGTCGAAAACGGCCACGATATATGCAGGTCATGGAATCTGAAGCCGATGGAACGTGCCATTTTGGAACGACACAGGGACCTGGACGACGTAGAAATGAGTATGAGCAAGATCCAGCGACGCCGGAGAGACACCGTGCATTTAATCACGTTTTTACTCGACGAGCTCGAGACTATCCGCAGCATGCTCCATGGGATCCTAGACATGAGTCAAACCAGATGCGTGGACAAGTGAGGTATCCAAAGCATGCAGCTGCTCGAGGAAATGGACATGCTATGCGTATGGCTCGCACCCGAGAGCCTCATTATAGTTATCATGTGGTACCCCAACGCCATGCAATCTCACCATACAGTTGGTATGAATGTGAAGACGCAAGTGACGAAGATACTGCCGACTTTTTTCCATACGATGAGACAACGGATCTTCGCCATGAAAACATGGAAACTGTTGACGTGGTAAATCAACTGGACCCGCATCATGAACCGCTACATCAATCGCATTCTCGTCCGAGTCTAAAACGTCCACTTAGCCGCCAATCACGACGATCGAGGATGTACCGACTCAGTAGTCCACCTATTCCTGATTATATCGACGACGACGAAGATGATGAATGGCTTTCTGAAGAAGAAAAGGAGGTAGCCCATGATTACGTGTATACTTCCTATTCATACCCTGCTACGATCCCATTTGGTCGTGTTAGGCCACGTTCACATAGCGGAAGTGCCCATCGATGGGCACCTGTTGATAGTTTTGAGCCGGAACCTATGCACCAGCGGCGTCGATTTTCTCGCGAGAGGATTCCGGTCAGTAAAGAGAGGGTCAATGACACAACGTTCGAGATGCACGAGCGTGGGTCTGCTAGTTCTTCTCGATCTGATCTCCACACGGTAGATGTAGACCATCATGAAGCAGATACAAACAACACCGACATGAGCGCTTCTTCTCATCACACGAGTATTGTAGCAGATAATTTCTTGGATGAAAATTCTGCACCATTGAATCCGAGCGAGGATCAAGCTGGCAGTCCTAACTTTAACGTGGTAGACAATGAGGAGTTGTATCGTACGGCAAATTCGACACTGGAAGGGTCGATTAACTCAACGACAAGAGAAACGTTGACAGAGCAGGATGTCGGTGCAAATCACGACGAATTGCAATCGACGAGCGATACTCGGACTTTAGAAGAGCTATCGGTTGGCTACATCTCTCCAAGTGAACAAGCGGCATCAGATTTAAACACACCCGCTGACCACAAGGCTGGATCAGAACGTGCAAATACTCCCAATGACTCGATGTTAAGGTGCGTTGTATTTCATTACTTTTTCGAAGCTCAGTTCGATGTAACTGAGTCCATTGCTGTGTAGTCCAATGACGACTCGGGAATCACCTGAGAGCCGTGTTGCGAGTCCCTTATCTCCATTCGAAAAGGATACCAACCAGAGCATGGATTTCGCCGCAGAAGAATGTCCAGACAACGCAGTTGTTCCCGAAATCGCATCTGAGAATGTGATCGAAAAGGACTGCAACGCGAACGAAGACATTTGTTTCCATCCGACAGCTGAGACTGGCGACAATGAGAATGTTCGAATTAGCAATCAGGCGATTGTATCGCTCAAGCGGTTGAATAAAGTGGAAGCTGACTTTATGCGTGCAAAATCGTCGCTAGCGGCACAAAAAGACAAGCTGCGTCAAGTGCACAGGACAAACAAGCGTCACCGACGACTGGAAATTTTGTGCGATGTGGTGTATCGACTCCAGTGCCAAGTGAGTGCCACTTCGTGCAGATTAGACGTATCGTGCAGACAAGAGTTACTCGCTCGTCTGGATACCTACGTTGACAAGCTCTTGATACCCAATGGACAACCGTTGCAAGAACAGATTGACGCCCTGGCGAGCGTAGTGGAAGATGCTCTTACAAAGGATAGTCGTTACACGAAGCATCAAGACGGACTCAAGACAAAAACGCTGCGTTCGAACAGCCCTTTGATGGCTGTCGACGATCGCACGAATGATGAAGCAGATGAAATGAATTGGGAACATAATGAGTGGCGGGAAAGTGGATTGGAAGATGGAGCGATATCGTGTGAAGCGGCGAGCATTGAAAGCGAAAGTTTTGCCAAAAACCGGGAAGAAGGGAGTCTAGCTTGTCGACCACGCGAAATGCCTCCTTTTATCTGGTCTCTCTTGGACCGAGTACTGTCTTGTGATCCCCAATCGTACGTGATGAGGGACACTCAGAAGCGCGTGGTGGATGAAATCGTAAAAGGAGATGCCTACTATTATTTGCACACGACCATTGTATCCGATGTGAGGTCACCGTTGGAAACTGTATCGTCTTCTGGGTGTGAATTTGGCTGTCATAGTGCGTCAGCGTTGCAGTTGGAACGGAAACTCGTGGCCCAAATTAGTTCTCGAATGAAATCTTTCGACATGGTGGCGTATTCGCTCGCTCGAACTAATAAAGGGAAGGAAGTGCTGAATCGAAAAAAGATGAACTCGATTATCCGAAAATTGCATCTGGTTGCGGTACAGCTTCATGCTCTGATATCGCATTTGTATTGTGTCAAAGGTTATAGAAACTGCAAAGAGGTGGATTCACTCCCCAACTCGTTGAATCGTGCCCAGTTTGAGCGGAAACAGAGTGTCTACAAGTCGAGATTGAAGCTCGTGGAGCCATCCAACTCTCGCGTGCTAGACAGCTCAAACGACGATGTCGAAGCGCTGTATCGAGAAACGTACGAGTTTTTTCCCGAGCTACTAGTGTGTGTTGATATCTGGGGATACAATTATCGTGAAAGTCTGGCCAAGCAACATGTGAGCACGAGCGTTGTCGATGATACAGTCACTGACTCATGGATCTGGTCCGATCGTCCTCTCTTTCCACTGAGTTTCTTTCGTGAAGTGGAGACGCTTTCGTTTGACTATGAGCACGATAAGAATGGCTTGCTCCGTTGTATCTGCGACGAATTGCTCAACATTGTGTGTCTATGGAACGATTTCAAGTGGAGTGCAAATTTTGAAGCAAAACCGATTGATCAGATCATGTCGTTCGAGTCGGATGTCACTGCGAGTATTCTCAAGATTGTGGAACTTTACGCTCATCATCTCGAAGCGCTCTGGGCCATCCGTTTCCTTGACACCCCGGCAGGGCTCCGCGATGTCCATTTTACGCAGCTGAATGCGTATTATAGTGATCGAAGTCAAGCGAGTGTGCCTCCATCTCGTACCGAGGACGTGGAAAGGATGGAACAGTGTCTTGCAGCGGAATATTGGAATGGCAAAATCATGGCGTTATCCATGGAGTGTGACAGGATGGAGACAGAGGAGGATGCCACGATGCACAAAGTCTTGCGTCCAGAAACCATGTGTGCGTGGACCGAAGAGACGGTCGGGGCCTCGTTGCTACGCTGGAGCGAGGTGTATTCGATGCGGCGAGACGTGAATGCGCTCGCGAGCGTCACCAACCACATGATTAAACATGAGATTCGAAAGATAAAATTGGTGAATGCTCCTGAGTGTGACATGCTCACGAGACAGTTGCTGGCGGCGGGCAGTCGTGCGCAAATGCTTGTCCAAGATGCTCTGAACGCGTCGGAGAAACTTGCGCTCCATTCGGCGGCGGTGCAGCTTCCGATGGAGAAGAAACAAGTGGAGAGAGGCTTACCCACAGAGGGAGAGGCTCGTGGCGAGCATGATGCTCTTGCAATGGATATCGCAGACAAGAGCGCGCAAGTTGGAGAGCAAGAGGGCGAGAAAAGTCCTGGGATGCATGCAGAACAACTGGAGCTGAAAGATTTGATCCAGTTGGTCGCCGTGACGAAGCGAGAGATGCAGGAATTGTGTAGCCAGCGACCTCGTTCGCGGCGGATGCGGGAGAAAGTGCAGACGCAGTCGTTGCAGCTTGCACGTCAAACGGTTGAGATGTTTCGCAATATCCGGATCATGTATACCGATAATTAAAGTAGTGTATACGAGATACTGGTATTGTACAATAGGGGGCGTCAAACCTCAGAAATTTTTAGCCGATAAACCGGGGGTTCGAATACGATTAGACGGGGTTCGATTAGAATTATTTGTACCTATAAAAGTTATCGGTCGCCTCCGGAGGTGACCGATACGATTAGAGTAATCGAACCTGACAACTCGGAGTAATCGAACCCGAAAACTCGGAGTAAGGTAAAAGTGCTCTGTTTTGAAGCGCACCGCTGATTCTTTGCTATCTTTGGTTCACCCGACGCCGGGGTTCCGGCCGCCGTCGCTTTCGGACGTGTCATGGTTGTATGGTTGTGTGGTTGTGAGGTTCTCAGGGTGTTCTGTTCCGCGGTTGTTTACGCCAGCGTGTACGCCAGCACCGATAACAGTTAATCCAACCCCCTCCCCCCGTCTTATAGGATGGGCACTCAAGGTTTGTAAGGGTCGATAAGGGCAACGCCAGGTTCAAATTATTTGTACAGATAACTCGGGGTAAGAAATACTTTTATTTTTCTGGTTGAACCGAGGTTTGACACCCCCTAATAGACGAACGATCCGACCTCGGTTTTGGCTGGATTTTTTTCTCCAGTACCAGGCCTCTTCATTTAGGGGACACCCCTTAAATCCCCTATATAGGCCATATAGGGGATGTTTAGAAATTTATTTAGGGGAAAATAAGGGACACCAATAAAAAAAACCTCCTTTATTGACTGTTTACAGCTCGGATTGCAACTTTTAAGCGTCTGGAACTGCTTGGTATGCAAAATTCCTTCCAAAGAGAAGTCCGTTAATGATTTTCGATAGTCATTCTTTTCCCATCCAATTATCGAAAAATCGGATTCGACCGGTGCTGTGTTGGGAAACGCTGACGCCAAGTCCCCACAAAATTGACAGATAGCTGGAATACGATCTCCGTCTCCTGTTGTCGTCCAGCCGACAGCGAAATCAGTATACGAGTCATTGCAAGAGTCCGTCGCCCGTTTAAATGCAGCCTCTTCTTGATACGCTCGTAACAGGCCAACAAAATCTTTTCGAATCTGATGAATTTGAATTACTGGAAACCTTGTCTCCAGCCGCGGCATGTGATCGCTGATAACACCACTGAATGCACGTAGGTCAATTTTAACAATCTGTTGCGGAAGTACTGGAGGCAACTCATCTCCTGCTTGATTGAAAAATCACGCTCCACCACAATATTATGAATTCCATCAGCAACAGAGACAAACATTCGAGCAACTGCAAGAACCAATTTGTGGACTTCTGTAGAATACATTGCCGCGAGGTTTTGAGTGACAAACATATCTAGGCCATCCAAACAAGAACGAGCATGATCATGCAACAAAGAAAAGCTTCCGCATTCTTCATAATGGATCGATCGATAGTGGTAAGTTGTTCAGCCGTCAAAGGCCCCTCAATTTGATTCATCCTGCAGTATGTGTCAATCAGATACAACAGCTTGGTGCGCTGTTGTGACAGCAATGTTGTTAATCCTTGCAATTGAGTAAAAACGGCTTTAGCTTCAAGCGCAACATCATTCACCGCAAGGAGAAAAATCCACCATGTTATAGGAGGTGCACATGATGGGTTCTTTTACAACAAATGCTGTTGAACAGCAACAATATTGTTTCTTAACCATGAAGAGCAGGTGTCCATCGAAATTGTAACCGGTGCGTACACGCACGGTGCGGCTAGCGCACAAAGGATGACTTTCCTAAAGCGGCTATGTGCCGCTACTTAGCCGATACGCCCTTATAAAAGGGCTTAGTAAGAGAGTACTCTCTTACTCGGGGCCAAGATTTACCTATTTACAAGTTAGCACAAGCCAACGCCTTGATACAAGGCTCCCTTAATGAGGGGGTAGCTAAGGGAAGGACTTCCTTTACACTGCAACACTCACTGCGCGCGCGACCGGTCGAGGTCGTGCGCCTAGCAGTCTTCAGAGTGAAATGTAAACTGAATGTATATTTAATATGTAATTAGACTAAATTAATTTAAACTAATGTAAACTATATGTAATACTAAGTAGAACTTACTAAATTCGTACCTAGCCAAAATGTAATGTACACCACCTGTGTACTAACACGTGGCTGGCTGCCACGCCTCCACCAAGGGATCCTGCCCTGATTGGTTAAAATAACCAATAGGTCCAAACCTTTCGGACCGGTCAATACTGACCCCAACCGTAGTGTACTTACGTACACAACATAACTAAATGTAACAAGAATGTAACCCTGTTACATCCTCCCCCATCAAGACTATTGCTTACGCAATCGATTATAGTTGGAGAACTCCAACTGCCATAAATTCTGGCTAACCATCAGCACCTTTAGTGGTGCTGTGGATTCTCCTCAAGAAGAGGAGGTAGACTATTCCGATAACTCGGAGGTGGATGCCCTTGGGGATATCTCCCCAAAGGCTGACCGCTCCGACAACGCCGAACGGCGATGTCGGGAGCCCAATCCGTTCTCCACAGGTGGGGAAAATGCACTAGCTAGTGCGCCACCCCTGCCGATGTCGGAGGATACATCCGGATCGCCGAATGCGATCATCACCAATGATCTGGACGCAGCTCAAGAAACCCAACTTGCCGCACGGGCACGAAAGGCTGCGTTACGCGCCCCCAAACGCCCGCCACGGGCGGCATATACTTTTGAGGGTCCTTGTGATATCCCAAAGTTGGCAAGGACCATGTTAAGGGATGGTTTGGCATTCTATACCCCTGACTCTGCGGCTGAACAGCCGTATCAATGCGAACGCCGGGAGAAACTTCGGCAACAACTGCTCACGCAAAAGCAGTTAACTAGCGTCTCATACCGAGAGCGCCTCGACAGGCAGGCACAGGGTGCCCCTGTTGAGAACCTCCGCGAGGTTCCTATCATTCTCTCTCCGGGAGAAAATGCCGAAGATGCATAAAAGAAATTCCGCGCTTGGGCAGAAGGGGAGAAGCTCCTCCCCATCTTTAATGAGCTGCACAACAGCTATTTCCACCGTGACGCTCGGGTGGAGAGGGCGTAGCGCATGGCGTTTGCCATAGCCAAAGCGATGGGTCTATTACGTGCCCCTTATCTCACACGCTATGCTAGCGCCCCTGTCCCCAACGCGGTGCTAGAGAAAAGTGTAAGCGCCAAATCTGCCTCCGGAGAACTCCCAACTACTGGGAGTGAAGAGGCTTCTCGCGCCACTTTGATCGTCGACCCGCAGCGCGATTATCCCGCTCGAAAGCGTCAACGACGTCACGGCAATCCTGCCGCAGGAGAGTCTCGGGCTCCCACGAACTCTGTGAGTGTGGATAACCCTTCCACTTCACCAGATATTGGGTTTTACCCCGATGATGGCGTCGAGCCATCAGACGCTCCACATGATAATGTGGAGTACCCTCCGCGTCGAGCATTGGAGGAGGAGGTCCCGCAATTGCGACATGAGATTCGTGAGCGCTGTGATCGAAACAGCCGTCACATCTATGATGTCTACGAGGGACTCCGCGATGAGTTGGATGCCACTGAACGCTTCGAGAAGAGGCTTGGCTCTCTAGAGTCTACAGTTGCGGAGCTTCGTGGTCGCATTTTAGCCCTCTCGGGCTTCCTCCGCCCTGACGTGTCTTACGGTTCTTATGGATATTCGCCTTACCAACCCCCTCCAAGAGGGGATCCGCCTCCGAGTCCTGGTATGGCTTAAGAATACCTACATAGAAGGTTGTATTCGTACGCATCGACTTCGGAATATCCAAGATGTACGCCAAGCCCTTTCGGTCTAGCACCTTAAAGGCCCCACAAACCTGGGGCGCAGTTTGTTCCGCAACACATTGGAAACTGCATGTGTAGGAAGATTCTTAGCGTTTAATAAAACACTTTCTCCTACTTTGTACGCCCTTTCGTTAATCCGACCCTTGCGGTCAGCCTGCTCCTTCTGCTTGTCTTGGCTTTCCGCCATGGCATCGCAGACGTGTTGTAAGACACTAAGGCGCGTCGAAAAAAAACTTATCGATGTGCTTGCGCACAGATACGGTGCTGACATCAGGGAATCCTCCCCCCTCAAGCCCTGGGCCACACACACGTGGCATCAACGGAACCCTAGGATTCACTAATCCGTTCACGTAAAACGGGGTAAACCCCGTAGATGCATGGACCGAATTGTTTATAGCAAATTCGACCATAGGAAGCATCTCACTCCAACTCTTTAGAGAATCCGGACATAAATTCCGGAGAATATCCTCAACAACGCGATTAACGCGTTCCGTTTGTCCGTCCGTCTGCGGATGATCCGCAGTGGACATGAGGAGTTCGTTGCCCAGCACCTTAAGCAACGCCCCCCAAAACTGTCCCGTAAAACGGGGATCCCGATCCGACACAACGGAATCGGATAGACCATGCTGTCGAAATAAACTGTCTAGGAACACTTTCACTGTTCCTTGTCCATCAATAGACTCTGGCACCGCCGCCAGGTGAGCCATCTTGCTCAAACGGTCTACAAAGACCAATATGGCGGTGTTACCGGCGTTATTCTTCGGAAAACCGAAGATAAAATCCATACTAATGGATTTCCAACCCTCCGTAGGAACGGATAAGATCGCCAAAGGCACCGCTGAAGTTGAAGAGGGTTTGACCCTCTGACACGTCTCACAGGTGCGAATATACGCCCCGACCCACTTATACATTTTGGGCCACCAATACAATGCGCTTAAAGCGCTGTAGGTATTATCCCGACCTAAATGACCCCCGGTAGGGGCGTCATGTGCCTCAAAGAGGACTCTATACTTCAGTTCCTCATAATGACGAACAACCACCCGCGGAGTGTCCTCCGCGCTCGTGCTATAATATAGCAAACCGTCACAGTACCTGTAACGGTGTAACCGAGCTCTAGCTCGACTTGACAGGGTAGGCTCAGACGATCCAAGTCCCTTTCCACCCAACGCGCTGATAAGCGCCGTACATTGTGGGTATTTCTCATACGCCTGGCGTATGAGATCCACCACAGACGAGGTGAAGAATGTCGCGTGAGCGAGCTCGTAATCGGGACGACGCGATAACGCGTCTGCAAGTACATTCTGTTTACCAGGCTTGTACTTTACCTCAAAGTTGTACTCCTCAAAGAAGGAGAGCCAACGGGCCACCCGTTTGGAGAGATGAGGCGACTTCGTCGCTGTACGTAAGGACGCGTGGTCATTATAAACCACGAGAGGATTTTAGCCGAGTAGGTGAACCCTAAATTTGACAAGAGAATACTTCATTGCAAGTAGCTCCTTATCATGAACGGGATAATTCCGTTCCGCAGATTTAAGCTGCCTCGACTCAAACGCAATCACGCTTTCTCGTCCCGCATCGTCTTCTTGTAACAAAGCACATCCGATTGCGAAATCGGAGGCGTCGCAGACGACGATAAATGGATTCCCAGAATCTGGGAGAGGAAGAACGGGAGCTTTTAACAAGATTCCCTTAACCACTTCGAAGGCGGTTTGGTGTTTGGTTTCCCAACACCAATCCACATCCTTCTTAAAAAGGTCAGTTAATGGCTTCGCCATCTCAGCGTAGTTCTCGCTGTATTTGTGGAGATAATTGGCTAAGCCAAGCCACTTCCGTAAATCTCTAAGATTTACAGGCGAAGGCCACTCCACAAAAGGCTTTCACATTCGCGGGATCCGCCCGCACTCCATCCTTACCGATGAAGCATCCGAGGAAAGGGATTTCCTCAGCACCAAAAATACGTTTGGATGCGTTTGCTTATAACTTATGCTCCCGCATACATTCGAGCACTGCGCGAAGCTGTATTGGGTGCGTCTGAACATCAGACGAGTCGCCTTCCGCGCGACTATGAACGAATATATCGTCGAAGTACGTCTGAGCGTACTTTCTATGATGGCGGAAGAGTTGAGTAACCAAGCGATTAAAAGTAGCTGGTGCATTCAAAAGCCCCTGTGGCATAACAAGCCACTCCCACAGCATGCCAGTAGGCGTGCTGACCGCTGTAAGCGGAATATCTGATGCTCGCATGATCACCTGATAGTACCCGTCCACCAGATCTAAGGCGCTG
The DNA here is from genome assembly GCA_026184515.1 of Peronosclerospora sorghi. NCBI lineage: Eukaryota > Oomycota > Peronosporomycetes > Peronosporales > Peronosporaceae > Peronosclerospora > Peronosclerospora sorghi. The sequence goes on from CM047585.1 coordinate 13,456,294, forward strand.
TACACAGTACAGCCCGCCATATTGTTCTGGAGGACACCCTTCCTAGGAATCGGAGTTTGCATTGGTACAGTAGCTGCATTCAGCTTGTTGTACGCATGCACAATGCGCCACTTCCTGTTCGGTTTACGAACACAAAAAGTGGGAGATGAGTGGGGAGACTTGCTCTCCCGTACAATCCCTGCCTCTTCTTTCCCCTTGAAGAATGCGCCGATGACGTCGCATTGCTCCTTGGGGAGAGGCCACTGCCTAGTGACGCAGTATTTGGTTCCAGGAACCAAATCAATTTCATGTCGGACTCCCCGATCCGGTGGTGACCCCATCGGCGGGTTGTCACTAATGACATCTCCAAAGTCCTTCAATAAGGAATGGTAAGGGTCCTCAGGATCCGCAAGGATCTTGAGGCCGCTTCGGGCATTCAATGCCTGTTTGGTTTGCACCAAAACTGACTCGTCCATCGTGGATGAGGAGTTCAGCTCCTCCGGACGCAATACGACAACCTCGTCGATTTCACCTGCTTTCACAGCAGTTTAAAACTCGTTGAAGGACATCTCCTCCAACGACAACAGTTCGTCTACCCCAGGCAACCGTTCCAGGCTTACGACTTCCGTGACAACACCTGTCACGCTATTCAGCATCCGATAGAACTGCTGACTACTGGCCTTGGGACTCATCTCGAGACCCAGATGGGGGGAGTCAATTGCCGCATCTATTGGAAGCGCATCGCGCCTATCCACAGAGGTCTTTACTTCTACCGCCGGTGACTCGCCGGTCTCACCTAACAAGGCGTGTTCGGAATCATTTCCGACGTGCGAAAGAGACGAACTTCGGGTCTCTTCGCTTGGAAGCGCCTCGCGCTTAACCACATGAGTATCTATCCCTACCGCTGGAGTCGCAACATTCTCGCCTAACACGGCGTGGCTGGAATCAGTTCCGACCTGCAGAAGAGACAAACTACGGGTCTCTTCTCTAGGAAGCGCCTCGCGCTTAACCTCAGAGGAATCCACCTCTACCACTGGCGACACAACAGTCTCGCCTATATCGGCGTGGGGATTAACCGCCGAATCCCCCTCGTCAAGGAACACTTCCTTGACCTCATTGGGACTGATCATCTCAGACATCCCAATCTCCGGCATCTCACGCCAGAATCGCTTTTGCGATCGATCAAAGGTGGGTTCATGACTCGTCAATGCTTCACCCGATCGCGGGTGCGTTGGGCCAATGGACTTAGACTTCCAGTCTATCAATGGCTCGTGGCTTTCCAGCCACTTCATGCCCAGAAGAGGTCATACCTCGAGTCCAAATCCAGGACTAGGCAACGTATAAGCTGTCGAAGTCTGCAAACTTCAGCTTAAGGTCAATCGAGACCTTGGGTACAGAAACCTGTACGCCCGTCGCTAGAGGGACCATCTCGTGACGTTGTCACGAGAACGTGCCTCTAGTGCCTCGGCCTACAGCCGACTCTTCTCAACAGAAGCCCGTCTGAAAAAATTGTCAGACCCTCCAGAGTCTATAAATTTTCTCCAAGGCTTATCAAAGCCTTTCACGTCCGCAAGGATTACCAGCAACCCTGGCTGGTACACCAACTCGGAGCTAGAAAGCACCGTTTAACTCGGGGCTTTGTGCTGTTGACCCATACCCTGGGGTTCAACAGCACTACGGGATCCCCCAGTAGGGCGCCCCGCACCTACTGGGAGCCGTCGTTTCCCGACGGCTTGGGCGAAGGCTTTTTCCCAACCTTCGGACCATTAAAGCGAGTATCTCGCTGGGGGTTTCTCGGACATCTGTTCCGCGGATGATCCGCACTTCAACACAGGAAGCATCTCAGCGGCCCATGCCGCTGCAGCATTGCATGAAGCTCCGCTTCAGAACCCAGCGCGACAGAGACAGCGTGACTTTAAGCGGAAGTTTTCTCCTCCGCTTTGACCTGACTCAGGTCCATGGGTTCGGGACACACCTTAGAGGAACGAAAGTTCCTCTCCGCGTTAAACTCCATCTGAAACGCCTCCCGCAGGGATTGGGGTCGGCATCGGAAGAGCTCCGAACGTGCTGGCCCTTCTCTCAGGCCTCCCATGAAGACGGGGATGGACACATCGTCCGAATACGCTTTCGCGTACATCCCTGCCAACAGGGTCTTAAGCTCCTGGATATAAATCTCCAAGTCCTTAGTGCCCTGACGGCACCTCAGAAACGCCAGCCGATTCCGGAAAACCAGATCAGGCGTGACATGTCCATAAGCTTTTGCTTATGGACTTCCCAGGTCAGGAACACGTCCATGACCGAATCCGAGCACGTAAACGTCCATACACGGGCTTTACCCGTAAGATGGGTCAGTGCAAGTCGCACTTGCAAGTGATCTGCGATCACATTCGCTGTGGCGAAGACCGTTTCGACCTCTCGAAGCCACACATAAAGGTTATCACCCTTTTCACCGGTGAATTCCTTTATCTTAAAGGACAACGGGGGGCGCACCCCCGTGGACGTGGAATGACTTCCCGAAAATTCGTCTCGTGGGCGATGAGGGCGTTGACCCTCACCCTTACGGCATCAAGTCCCTTCTCCACTAGGAGCTGCATGCCTTCGTCACCGAGTATGGATAACAGCCTGTTAAAGGCCTCTTTCTCGACGAGGGTTAGCTTATACCAATCGTCCTGATCCATCTTTTGCAGAGGATGTTGTCGTCTACCAACACAGGTGTTGGATTGACTACAAGTGCTACCAGATGTAGCCGGTGCGTACACGCACGGTGCGGCTAGCGCAAAAAGGAATACTTTTCTAAAGCGGCGATGTGCCGCTACTTAGCCGATACGCCCTTATAAAGGGCTTAGTAAGGGAGTACTCTTTTACTCGGGGCCAAGATTTCCCTTGGTTTACAAGTTAGAACAATCTAACGCCTTGATACAAGGCTCCATTAATAAGGGGGTAGCTAAGGGAAGGACTTCCTTTACACTGCAACACTCACTGCGCGCGCGACCGGTCGAGGTCGTGCGCCTAGCAGTCTTCAGAGTGAAATGTAAACAGAATGTATATTTAATATGTAATTAGCCTAAATTAATTTAAACTAATGTAAACTATATGTAATACTAAGTAGAACTTACTAAATTCGTACCTAGCCAAAATGTAATGTACACCACCTGTGTACTAACACGTGGCTGGCTGCCACGCCTCCACCAAGGGCTCCTGCCCTGATTGGTTAAAATAACCAATAGGTCCAAACCTTTCGGACCGGTCAATACTGACCCCAACCGTAGTGTACTTACGTACACAACATAACTAAATGTAACAAGAATGTAACCCTGTTACAGAAATCCACCTAGTATCGGCCACTTTGGGGCACGTTGTTCGCATGCTGGAAATTAAAATTTGCTGCCGCCGCAGGTGACCTATCAAAGCGGTTAAAGCGAAATAAAAATCTTCCTTGAGAGATTCCTTGAAAACACGTTGCATAACGATGTCTAACTGGTGCAAATCACACCGAATTCCAATAAGTTTTCCGGTTGTGCAGGCACCAATTCGAGTTGCAAGCCCTTGGATTCTCCTTTTCATTGAACGATCACCGTCAGTCGATGAGCTGACAAGAATATCACGCCATGCTGAATAGAGAGCATCCATAAATTTGACAGCCACATTGAACATATTCTCTCCTGTATGCGACTCAAACAGTGGAATCGCTAGTAAATGAAAGTTGTAAAAATTAATTTTAATTGTCAGTCGAAGCCGAATACCCAGATAATCCAAATCCATTCAAGGTTGATCTATCTAAAGCCAGAGAAAAGCCAGCAATCGAATTCAGATCTTCATGAAGAATCTGAAGGGTTACAGTGCAGGCCACTCGGACATAATTTGACGTTATCAATTCGGAGCAACCATTGTAAAATGAGAGTCCACTTTCATCCCTTACCGACTGAACCATGTTGGTTGCCATACAAAAGGAATCTCCAAGCGCAACACATCCAATAACGATAGAAATCGTTTTGCTGTTTTGATGGTAACAACATACATAACATGTTCAACATCATCGTCATCATCAGCCACTTCCAAAGGCTCAAAAAGGCTCAATGCTCTTGCATGGGTACAGACGTCTATATCATCTGAATTAAATAGCAAATCCCCAATTATGACTTCTACAATGGATTTGTTGACCAAAAAACGAAGCCCTCCTTCGGATTTAAAATGGGATTTCAGTTTGTTGACAAATAGTACAGGAACAGATTGAAAAAAACTGATCCTTCTCCTCATCTGATCGCAAACTTGATATTCTTTTCACTTTTCAGGATGTTGGTGAATCCGTTGATGAACGTAGTTATCTGTTCGAAAGTGATCGAAGTATTAGTTCGCTCAGTAACCTTTCGCTTGTAACCAGCCTTTTCTTCAAGCCCAAATACGATGCAAAATCGACAACAGACGGAGATGACTATTCCAGATGTAGGACAACGAGCATCCAGCTGAAGACTATACTGAAACGCATGACTATTATGAAACTATATATGACTATTATTTCGACTTCTTCTCTGGTGGAATTTGGATCATTGGCATTCAAAACAATAGTCTTAAGCACCGTTGATAGGCAAAAAATATAAATAATTAGGGGAATGTTAAATCGCCCCCCCCCAATTGTTAATTCGCCCCCCCGCCCCGCCCATTTCTACACATCGATGTAACAATGCCCTTTTATAGGGTAGCCCTACCCGCACCTCCACCCTAGGGGCACCCCCCACCAGCGTATGTGGCCAATGCGTTCGAGCCCCTCGACGTCCCGTACCCGTGCGAGCACGAGTACGTCGTCAAGGTCGAGAAAGCGGAGCATCCCGTGAAAATGCATACTGGCACTCGTGCGACGGGAGATGGAGGGAAAGATGCTCGCTTGACTCCGTATACGAAAGCCAAGCCGTAGTGTCGGAAACGTGCGAAAGATGAGCTCGACTATCTCCGTCGCAAGGTTGTGGATCTCGAGGAAACCCTCTCGAGTTTAAATAAAGTCGGGAGCCCGAAAGCCTTTTGCGCCAGTGATGAGGACAAGGACGTGTTTTTTTCGATGGAAACAAGTCGCCGAGCGTCAGAAAGAAGAAGCGACTAAAGCAGTGGTCGAGAATCTAAAGCTACGTGCGATGCTTGAGGGCCAATTAACGATTGCCAAGCGATTGGAAGCTGTCATGTGCGAGTATAATCAGCAAGTGGCGTCGGACGCGTTTCCATGCCATCCCAACCAGACAAGACGGGGGATCGAGCGAGACGACGCGAACGAGGCCACGCGTCGACTCCATCGGACGACGTAATCTTATCGGACCTGAATGGAAGCTTGGAGGAACAGTACCGTCAAGTGGATTCGTTGCTGGAGACGAGTGGGATCGCACACGTGAAGTCGGAAATGGTTGGCAAACATTATCTCAAGCAATATGTGCAGGGCATTTCATTTCTAGTAGAGGAAGTGCGCGTGTTTCCGTGTATGTTTCAAGCGGTGGCTCGTGCCACTTGGTCGTGCATGCTGTCGCCCAGTTCTGAGCTGTACGTTCAGTTCCGAGCGCGTATCCTAGAGAAGAATCATTTAAATGTCACCATACTGGACACGGTGCAACCGCCGAAATCGCAGCCCACTCGTGTCTTGCATCGCTTAGCATTGCGTCGCCACTTTGAAGCGAGCCGTGTCGTGCTTCTCTGGAGCGGGTGGTTGCAAATCGGTGGGTCCTGTTTGTTCGTCTTCGTTTGGCGCGAGTGTCATCTCGTCGTTTGATTTTACCAACGCAAAGCCTCGAGCGCGCGAACTCAAGGTACCATTGTGCGAAATCCCGTGACATGAAGCCCGAACTGATGGAACTCGGGTCGACAGACGACTGGATAGGGTATAGGACGGACCTCGTGCTGGAAAGTATCATCGAAACATGGGCATGTACAACCCAGTGGTGGAAATCTACTGCTAAAAGATACTCTCGGACCATAAGCATAGATGGAAGCTTGGCGCCACCAAACGAAGGGGAGGAAGACGTGACGGAACGAAGAAAAGCTGAGAAATACACACAAGGACGTATGCGACACATCAGATGTCGAGTCCTTTTTGCACGCGCGTAAACTGTTTGTTGTGATGAAGGGACACGGTTTATTTATCTAGCCGGGGTACTGTTAGCTCGTACCTCGGCTGATGTTTGTGCATCATCATCTAGCCGGTGATATGCGCAAGCCTGACATTGATAGGAGGGAGAAAATAGTAGTTGTAATACATGACAGCAACTTGTTCACGTACTTTCATCAGCGAACTACGTAGCGAGAGGTAGAATAGACGGCGGAGGTGAATTGGTGTGGTTCACATTTGATCGAGGGCATTGTTACATCGATGTGTATAAATGGGCGGGGGGGCGAATTAACAATTGGGGGGGGTCGATTTAACATTCCCCAATAATTAAGGGACATACAGAATTTTATTTACGGTAACTAAGGGACCAATCAATCAAAATACCTTAAATAAAAAGGCCTGTCCATTACCATTGGCCAATGAGACACTTGAATTGCCTTGTTTCTTAAAAGATTTTTTTAGCCATGTCTTCAATGTATCAAAATAGTAAATATCGAAAAAAGCACTTTGAACAATGCTTTTGATGCCAATCACAAGCAATGGACATTGATTTTGGTAGCTAATTCGTGCTGAATTTGAATCTCTACAGATTCGAAGTTGTGAGAAATAATACAGAACACCAACACTTTCTAGAGCGAGTCGCGCATTGTCAAGTAACGAGGCCTGACAGTTCCCTCAATGTTCCATGTCGCGGGTCCGTGCGGCTAGAGTCACTACCAGCCCGATGAAAGGATCCGTCGAGATGAAGAGCTCGGTTTGTCCGTGCGACGACTTGGGCAGTGACGAGCTATGTTCCATTACAATAATCTAGAACGGGAGGTCGCTTGTATATTTCCATGTGACTGCTCTTTGACCTTGGGCATGCCTTTCCCGGTTTAGTAGTTAGGGCAGCTGCCTACGTATCTCTGGATATTTCGAAAGGGTACTCTCCAATGGGGATGAGCCTTGACCTTTGCGGTATATTGTGCCTATGCCTTGATATCCTCCTTTCTCACTGGCGTGATAATGGTGCAAGATGTCAGGCTGTACAGCACCTGATTACGTGCCCGGTCTTGCATGGCGTCATCCAGGTCGGCTTCACTCACCCCGACAGTAGAAAAACAACATATTGTCGTCAAAGGCGTTAAAATTGACCATCCACTCCCATCTTCAATTTGGGCTTGGAGGATCCGTTCGTCGCAAAACTCCGTTCCTCCAAAACATGGGTCAACGTGATCGCAGACGACTGTCACTTGTACTCCGTATCAGCTCGGGCAGCCAATTAACTTGGGCCAGTGCTGATAACATAGCGGGATAAGTGGTGGTGAGGTCAAACTGATCAGCATCGCCAAAGCACCCGGATGGTCAGCACTAGGGACCCAGCCGTTCAGCAGTGTACGCCTTTAGGCTTTCACTCTATTTAACCATTGATCTGCCTTATTACTCTCCACATATGAGAATGCGGAAATTTCCAGGTCAGCGAGAAGCTCTAAACAGAGTAGCAGCCCTCGTCACTCAGTCTCCCTGACGTAGCACATCAGGAGTAAATCTGAGGCGTAGGCGATCACACTCAACTCGGGAAGCTTCCATGAAATCAAACCGTAGATGCCGACAACTTTCTTGAGACCGATCTAAACTCTATACCAGTAGTTCTTCATCATACCCGACTGGTGGAGGCGGTAAAGTGATTGATTGGCCGGGGCTATTTCTATTAGGGCCTCCTCTATTTCAGCCAAAGCGTTACGCTCGCTGCCAGAGATCCCAAGATTTCCTCCTCTCTTTTGGTGTACTGATGGTGTTCAGTGTCCATTGCGAGAGTAGGGCAGCCCATCTTCCTAGTCACCCGTCGATTTCGGTGGATATGAGCACCGAAGCTAAATTTGTTCGCCAGGACGGCACCTTGATGAACCTCGAAACCAATAGAGTGAGTATCTGTAGCAAGTCAACACTTCTGGGTCGACTATCCCATAATTCACTTCATTAGCCATTAAAGTCTCCGTAAACTGCTCTAGGGAAGCCAACATGGACCACATGCTCGCATAAGGATCCCTACTGGGGACCTCTCAAGGTCAAAATGCTTCAAAATCGGATTGGTCGCCATCCTCGCCTTCAAAAGCCAAACGCCACCATTGACCATGTCATATATAAACGAAGTGAGCTGCCGAGCTGCTGAGATGAAGATACTGTTGCTAAAGTGGTAAAAAGCAAAAGTGAGATTTTATTTTGTTAGGTTTAATTCATGGCTTTGCAGCTAGTCCTTATTTGTCCTACTATATATAATTTATGTTAATCCTACCTTTGAGATTCTTTTACACCCTAAGGTAATTTTTTTTGTGTATCATATGCATAATGAAGGGCGATTGCGTAATGGAGGACGTAGCTCCGGGAGGTGAAGCTCTGGTGAACGCAAACACCAGGTCATGGTAGTAGCTAAGATTAACTTGACCAAGGCAGGTAGTGAACCCCACCCACTCGATTGGTTCCCCCCTTACCAAACGACTGAGCCAATTTGGCATCATCGTTTAGCCTGCACTTCACTACTAAATGCAAAACATGCAACCTACACAAGTGATCCTGTACGCAATCACTTCTAACAATATAGTCGTATGGTCGAGAGTCTGGAGTCGGGAAAGTCAGCGAGCGACTTGGCTGTACCGGGTATCCTTTTATCCGTCTTGACGACCGTTATGCGCGCGGTTAACAAGTATTTTTGGAATCTCAACTTATCTTAATTTTCTTCCCGCAACTCACACAATACTTCATCGTAGACGGCAAAGGCCTCTATGGACCGACAATAGCAGTTTGGTCTGCCTAAAACGACTGCATGGACCTTATGAGCGAGAAGAAAGGACTGTTTATCAACGCCTCTAAATAGTTAGGGCTATCCTCCATGCCCAGAATAGCGAAATTGGTCTTCCCCAGAAGTTTTTTGTCATCATCTTTTGCAAGTAGTCAGCCACTTGACCTTGATAAATAGTGTACTACAAGATGTCGGCGTCACCAGAATGTCGTCACTTGCCCCCAGTACAGAAGGCTTTCGCTCCTGATCCGTTCACCTTCCGTAAGGACATGATGTACTTGGGTGTCTGGTCAGCTTTAATCTTGTAGTGCCCATTCAAAGCGCTGTCGATCAACCTTGCTAATTTAAGGGGGAGGGCATTCTTAAGGCTGAACGACATCCTGTTCAACTCGATTTTCAGGCCGAACGGAGTAACAAACGTCAGAATTACTGAAGCCCGGTCATTCATTGAAACCACCCAATAACAACTGTGCTATGTCAAACAATCAGAGCCACAATACGTTGTCCAAGTCTTCCAACAAATAATTAATGACGGCATAGGGTAGACGATCAACTTAACCATCCACTGTAGAAGTTGCACAACCGTTTGTGCACTCGATTCTTCTTAATGATAATCATGATAGGAGACGCTCAAGGTGAGGTACAAGGTTGGATAGTCGTGGTGGCGAGAAGCCGAGTAACCCTTTCCAAAAGTTTCTCACGGTACGGATGGGATACCCTTGAGCGACGATATTGGCACCTCCCATGTTGATATTACACGCTTTCGCTTGCCCTTTATGCCTCTTGCTTCAGCTGTTCTATCGCTTTATGCAAGTTGACCTCCTTATCTACAGCCTCCAAATCAACCCATTGTGACTTCAGACAGTCGGGGTGACACTTTGGGCAGCATCGTCACGATGAAATAGCGGGCATGGAAGAATAAGTCAATAAGTACCGGCGTATATTATCGATGCTTGACCAAAACTGATTTCTCACATCAGACAACGTATATCGATAGTCGGCGTGTGTTTACTCCGACTGCCCGGTGTGAGAGCCCATGTAGGGGTCGAACAACTCACTTTATGCGGAACATTTAATTCCACATCCACGGAAGCAGAAGTAGACACTACCACTTGTGGGTGCTGCCTCTTCGCAAAAGGAGAATCAGGAGAACCCAGGCTTGGCGCAGAGCCTTGCTCAGACTCTGTACACGCTTTGAGAAGCAGAACCTTTAAGACTCGTATCTTTTGGGTCCTTTCTCTTCGGACTCGGCATCACCTATAATTATCTGACCCGAGCCGTAATCGTCATAGCCAATCCTCTTACGAGCATAACTTCATGTGTTAAAAGTTATCTTAGCAACTTCTGTAGCAGGGGTCACATTGTTCCCAGACTTAAGGGTTGAAGGTGCTTTTGCAGCATCTGCATTTGCGCTCGAGCTTTCAGCTCGCGAATTAATCTTAATTCGGTACCTTTGAGTCTTGTCGGTCATCCTGACAATGGATAGAGCGTTATTTTGAAAATCCCATGATAAACAAGTGCCACCTCTCTAATACTATCGTTCAACACCTTAAGCAGGGGGTAATGTAGTGGGTCTCCATTGCATAACAACCGATGAAGTTTAAGTTGACATGTCATTGTTCTAATTGGAGCATTTAGGAAGTTCCAAAAGGATTTTCTGGATTAATAATTCTTATACTCCATGTGTAATCTTATTCGGTTCACCCAGAAATAATTTAATTTCATAATTAAATCAGAGAACGTACACCATGTTTGTATATTTGTTTATATTTAGTTCAACATAGTAAATCTAAATATTTATAATATTTTTCTCTTTATTAATCTTTCGTCTAACACATGTTTTTTTGTGTAGGACCAAATTAAGAACAAAGGAATAGTAAATATTTTAATATAAGATTAACTGTAAAAACAAATTTACATTTGTTTCTAGTTATATTGCGCGCTTCCTCACGCAATTATACCGTATAAGACTATAGCAGCAGATAGTTTCTTAATTCATGGTCATAGCCTTAAAATTAGAAAATCAATACAAGCAACCGCAATTTACAAGATATCCCAAATCCTCACCAAAACAGGAAACTTTCCACGAGGTATCACCAAACGAGAGACGTAAAAATTGTACACATCTCTATATATACAGTAGAACCTGTCTAAACAAATATTCTCGTGACCGGGTCAAACGTATTATTTTACGGATGTTATTAAATTGTAGAGATGCGCAGCGGTGCGCAGAGGAACGCAGTACTGTACTTATGATCAGGGGCTGTGAAATGTAACCCTCAACAAACCACCAACAAACAAAGAACCAACAAAACCGCACTAAACCCGCAAGATCCGACCACACCAACCACAGTTTGACAGCAGAACTCAAATATGCCAAGGGCTGGAGCACTGCACACAACCATGCCGGACAAGGTCCGCATTGCCTTGTGTGAGCACAAGCAGAAGAACCTTTCGCGCACGCAGAAAAAGATGATTGCTTGGGTGGAGACCAATCACCACCTCAAAATCAGCCAAGCAACGGTCTCCAACAAGCTCAAACGTTCGGGCGAGATCCTCGAAAAGGCGTCCAACATCAATCTTGAGAAGAAGCGGCAAAAAAGCGTAAAGTATCCTGAGATGGAGAAGGCTCTTTTTGAGTGGTTTATGGCTCATGAGGAGCAGATGAACATGAGCGGCGATCTTCTGAAAGAAAGCGCTAGCAAGATCCTTGATCGTCTTTACCCAGGTCACGAGAAATTCGAGTTCTCAAACGGCTAATTTGAATCATTCAAGACACGTCACGGCATTCGGTCCGTCTGTCGCTTTGGCGAGAGTGGTTCCGTCAACAAACAACTCATCGAGGATGAGCGCCCAAAGATACATGAGGTTCTCGACAAGTATGCACTCAGTGACATCTACAACATGGATGATACGGGCCTGTTCTATATGATGCAGGTTTGTTAAACATTGCCATTCAATTCAATTGTGATAAAAATTTCTCTAAGCATGTCACTTTTCAAGCAGATCACTCGCTTGCAACCAAGCAGCTTGAAGGGCGCAAGCAGCACAAGGAACTGCTGACTCTTGCCGTTTGGTGCAATGCCGATGGTTCAGACAAGCTTCCCCTTTGGATCATTGGGAAGTCAAGGAGCCCACGCTGCTTCTAGAACATCAATCTGAACAATCTCGGTTGCGTGTACCGCAACAATGTAAAGGCTTGGATTACGCAAATTATTTTTCTTGAGTGGCTCAAATCGTTTGATCTTCGAATGGCTGACAAAAAATTATTTTGATTCTTGACAATTGCGGTGCACATGTTCCTCTTGACGACATTCCGGCCCGCATTTAGCTCCGGAATACTACTGTGTTCTACCTGCCACCAAACACCACATCAAAGCTGCAGCCCTGCGATGCTGGGATTATCCGGAACCTCAAGGCCTACTACCGCCGCGCTTTCAACCGCCTTCTCCTGCAGCGTGTGGAGGACAAACTTCCTGATACTGAGAAGATCGACATTCTTGAGGCAATCAGGATTGCAGTCCCCGCGTGGAAGAACGAGGTGAAGGCAGAGACCATTGCAAACTGTTACCGCCACTGCCAGATTCGCAGCACGGCACCGGAGGATCAGCATCCAGTTTTGGCAGAGGAGGAGCTTCTCGACCAGGAGGTTGTGGCCGAGCTGGAGTCACAGATTCGCCGCTTCCACTACGCCAATCCCATGGATGTGCGTAACCTCCTCAACTACAGCGAGGAGGATGTTGTCACCTACGCACCTACCTTGGACGAGGTGATTCAGGATCACTTGGTGCCGGAACCCGTGGAAGAACAGGCCGATGACGATGAAAGCCAAGAGGTTGCCATTTTTCCGGTATCCGAGGCACAGGCAATGATACGTTCACTGGAAACATTCTGGCTGCAGCAATCTGACGTGAACGAGCTCTTCATGACGGCCCTCCAACGCATGAAGAACAAGGCTGCAGCGATAAAGACCAGCCAGAAGAAGCAGAAGGGCATACGTGACTTTTTTTAGCGTGTTTGAATAGCGACATATATGGCCAGGTATATAGGATATTTTTTACATAAGTTGTGGGACTGAGAAAATTTATCAAATATCACATTACGGAGGTTTATTAATTCCAATATGGGGACGAGCTCGGGACCGGCAAGAATATTTGTTTTCGGAGGTTATTAGTTTAGCCAGTATCAATTTAGACAGGTTCTACTGTAATAGAATTAGATCCATCTTTTGGTGTACGTAGCTCTCATTTTGATTGGCTGAAATTGACTGACTTACGTAGAATAGCATCAATGACGCGAAAGCGGAGGAAATCAAGTTGAAGGACACTGAAGATGGAGAGGAGGAGGAAGAAAAGCGCAGCACTGTTACGGAAGAAGAGCAATATGATGACGAAGTCGAAGATGATGACGACGACGACGAAAATGAAGACGGCGACGAAGAACCAGACGGTCGTCGACGTTTGTCCAAGAAAATGCAAGATCCTATTGCGCACGACTTGCATGTTGCCAAGATGAAGAAATTGGATGCGCTATACAAAATAGATGATGCTGAGGATGGACTTGATGAAGGCTTAGTAAAAGGCGACGACGTAGAAGTGGATAATGCGAAGAAAGTCATGGTTGCTGCTGAAAGCGAAAGGGAGGAGGTGGGGGAGGAAATCGAAGATGCAGAATTGGAGGAATCAGTGGATGAAGCAGTGGAGGAGTGAAAGGAGTTGGAGGACGCTGAAGATGGGGAGGAGGAGGAAGAAGACGAGAGCGATGACGAGGATACTATTGACACCGTAGAGAAGTCAAAGTTCCTCGACAAAATCAAAGTAAGTACAGAAAGAAGACGAAGACGAAGATGATGCTGACGACAACGTAGAATAAAATCAAATCTCGGTCCCAGCCAAGAAAGCATCAAAGATATCGAAGTCTGAAGCAAGTCAGAGTCAGAAACTATTATATATGTATATCTATTTGCCGTGACTTTGCATTTTTCTCAGGTCAACACCAATTTACATTCTGCAGTGTTACAAATATTAATGCCCCGTTGGTACAACGGGGCACTATGCTAGTAATAAAAAAGGAAACTTTAAATGTAAATTATTGAGCGTCCTTGTGTCTCTTTGCTAATAAATTGTACGCAAATATCAGTAGCACTAATGTACAGCAATCCGTAGTTAGCCTCACGCCTGTATTTACTCAATATATAACCGACAAGTAAGGGTTAAGAAAGCGTGGTAGTTAAGAAAACATCTTGCTGCAAAGAAGGAAAACAGGAAGGTATATTCTGTAATATCAAATTACTGAACTAAACACTCCAACGTGAAGATCCGCGTGCATCAGCCACTGTATTTCGCCGTGCCGAAATAAACATTTTCAACAAAAGTTACTTTCATTCACATCGCAATTACAACCTGAATACCCTCGCTATTATGATGACCTCGCGGTTCTCGTTTCTTCCTGTTAAAATCGAAAAGCTTCTTACCCCTCTACTGTCACCACTATACTTGTTGAGAGCTCTTGTGTGTTACAATAATGAATAGCAAATGAAAACCTCAGATAACTAAGCTTAATATGATAAATCCACACTTCCGCGTGAACAATCAACAAACGTGAGATCCACAACGTAATAGCGTAAACGTAATCACCACAGTTCCAAACGCAACGTAAAATCCACTAAGGCAATCCATCTCCATACGGTATGCACACCGTGTTGGAAGAGTGTGTATCCATTTTGGACTTTGCACTCTTCCGAATAGTGGAATCCCATTGGCTGTTCAGGTAGGGCATACATTCTATGCATATAATAGCAGTTACAAGATTAAGTTGCATTAGTACTGGATAAATACTTAAGTAACCATACATAATATATTTTACTTTTCCTTTTGCATTTATAGTGAGTACACCTACTGAACTCTCTGTGGATACTACGCGACGCACGCCTCTTTGCATCTTCCGCTGATCCTCCCGCGCTGAAACTTCGTCAGCAGGTGAGTATTGATCGCGGGAAGTGTCTTCAACTATTTTTATTGAGCTTTAACAGGTTATGAGCCCAAGTTCCGTCAAGTAATCTCGTGGAGTTTTCTAGGTAATTGGAGTGTACTCTCGTGAATATTTTTTTGTTGTTACGTTTCGTGGAGCTAGTGGAAAGTCCCCTATCGAAGGGATAGTGTTTGAAGAACGTGACTGAAGTGTTTATATTAAGTTTACGATGTTTGACTCTGATGGAGATGATGTGCCCTCCGTGGTGGAATTTCGGGCGATGGTGCGCGACTTGAGGGAAGTCGTGAGCACTTTGAATAACCCAGGTGCAGGGCAGTCTAGACCAGAATCCCCTAGAAGATCCCCCGATCCTAAGACGGAGCCACCGGTGCGTATACCGCAGTCCGAGTTTCGGGAGAGTCTCCAGAATTACCGTCCGTTCGGTCAGCAGATGTCGTTACACGACCTGGCCGAGGACGAAGGGGTAGAAGCTGGCGCACGGCCACGCCCACAAGTAAATGAAGCACCCCGCAGGTCGCCGGCTGCGGCGCAAGGTGCATGCGGTGCCGGAGTGCCCGCTGCGCAGGGAAATGTACCGGTGCAACACACCGGGTACAAAATACCTAAGCTGAGTATAGAGTTTTTTTTTTCAGGGCGCGAGCTGTATCCCAGTCTGGGTGCAGGCTATCGCCAATCGGCCTACCTGTTTATGGAGGCGATTGATATTGGTGAAATGACTTCTGGCTTCCGATGGAGCGAACGCTTAAATGTCAACAAATTTGGCGAACATTTGGAAGGCACCGCCGCGGAGTACTATCGTACAAATGTTGCATGGTGGTGGCGGGTGTCACCAACACTAATCTACGTGATGGACCAGATGTGGCTGGGATTCAGAGCGAATATATCCCATCACCAAGCTGCTACCAGGTTCGCTATGGAAAAGGATGCGCGGCGCAGCTGGACGGAGCCTTACTTAAACCTAGTATCTCTGGCTCGCGAAAGCTGGTAGAGTGAAAAGTTAATTGTGGAAAACATTGTCAAGTACGCCGCGCCGCGGCTGAAAGTAATGCTGATGGCGAGGTATGATCCTAGAAGGGAGGACTACCTCAGCCATGCGCAAGAATTGATTGCCTGGGCGCAGGAACTGGAGGACGAAGCCGTGAAGGCTAAGCCAGCCCTTAAGTTGCGGGCGCATGCCGCAACATCTGGTGAGGGGCGGCGCGTGTGCTACGCGTGCGGTGGAGAGGGGCATATACAGAGGTATTGCCCCTAGAAGCATTGGAAAAATGGAAGTGATCGCAGTCAAGGGCCGAGCCGTAGTGGCAGTGAAAAGTAGTCAAAGCGTTTCGTGCTTTCGACTATGGATACCACTAAAGATGCATATTTTAATGCATGTGGTAATGAAAACGGCGTTAAATGTTTGGATCATTGATAGTGGTGCAAGTAGACACTTGGTGTCGAACGCAAATTTGTTAGAAGATACAAAGGACTGTGGTCCTGATGATACTTTCGCCTTGCCGGATGGTGGCACCTTACAGGCGACCAAAGTCGGACGGCTTACGTTGCGGACGTGCGACAAAAGTGAAACGGTCGTTATCTTGACCGAAGTATACTTCGCGCCGCAACTAGCCAGAAACTTGATTTCACTTGGTCGACTGCGTGAAAAGGGCTGCGCTATAGTTGATGATGGCCACAAGCTGCGGGTCATGATTAAAGGTGAAAAACGTTTCGATGTGACGACGCATGGATCCGTTTTGATTGCCAAGTTGAAATCCGAAAGGGCGAACAATTTTTATAAGGATTTCGGTGACATGGTTGCCGATAGTCTGTCGGAAGACGTCGGTCCAGACGTCCACACTGGCAGCCTGCACCACTTCCATATGCGCCTGGGACACCTGGCCTATGATACCATCGAAAGGTTGGCCAGGGACCCCAGATCTGGTATTGCTCTGACGGACACTAATAGGCCAAATTGCCTTACGTGTGCCGAGGGGAAGGCAACCAGGAAGGTGCAATCGAAGGTGGATTCGGGCAGCAACGCCCCGATAGACCGCATCGGAGGAGTGATCTGCAGGGACCTCAAGGGTCCGATCACTCCCCGTGACAGGCGAGGCAATCGGTATTTGGTCGTTTTTGCGGACCATAACTCAAACTATGTGAGGGTTTTCGCGGCGCGAACAAAGGACATGGCGGCAAGGATGTTCGGGCATTTCATCGCCTGGTTCGAAAATGAGTTTTCGTGAAGAGTGCACGTATTGCGCACTGATGGTGGCGGAGAGTATCGGAACGTCGATCTGTTTTGCAAACAGACCGGTATCCGCCGCCAAGTGACTGAACCGGGGAATCCTGCCTCAAATGGCAAGGCGGAGCGAATGAACCAGACCATTTACAGCATGGTCCGGTGCATGATATTTGGGTCCGGTGTACCCTTAACGTATTGGTCGGAGGCGGCTGAGTATGCTGCGTACATACTCAACCGTACTCCGACAAGATCGAATATCGGGCGAATTTCGCCGCTGGAAGTGCTGACGGGAAAGCGGCCGGCAGTAAATGATATTGTGGTTTTCCGGTCCCCGTCCATGGTTTGGCGTGACCCAAAGAAGAAAACGTTGGCGAAGCACGCCTAAAGGGCCCTTATTCTAGGGAAAAGTGATGAAACGAAAGGTTTCAAGGTGTTATTACTGAAAGACAAGGTGGTCGTGGTGACGAGGCACGTCACCGCGATTGAAACGCTCAGCCCTGAGACGAGCGACATAGTAACCAAGGTGTTAGAAGGTGAACGCAACCAAGAACTGGAGGAAATGGCCGAATCGCGTTCGAGAAACACTGGTCCAAATACGCCAAGTTCAGGGCCTGAATGTGACGGAACACCGGAGGCTATAACCAAGTCAAGACACGTCGAAAAAGCTGTGCAAGGCAATAAGAAGACGCACAGAAAGTCGAAGAAGACGGCTAAAGGACAAGAATATTAAGCGTCGAGGGAAAAAAAGGCCGCTTCAAGTGATGAAACCCCCGAAAAAATTGTCGAAAATGACGAAAATGCGGTAAACACTCTATGTTCTTACGCGGTTTGCGAGACTGGTTTCGATCCTCCAAGTGGTTCAGTGATGCAACCAGACCCAAAGAATTATCGTGGGGCGCACGGCGGCCCCCAGACGAAGATGTGGAAACAAGCAGAAATGGAGGAGCTCAACGCCCTCCAAGATCTCGAAACATGGGACGTCGTTCTCCGCCCTGAGGGCAAGGTACCTCTCCCGACCAAGTGGGTGTACAAGACGAAAGTCAGTGCAAACGGGTCGGATGAGAGGTACAAGGCGAGGCTTGTCGCCAGAGGCGACAAGCAAGTTTTTGGCGCCGATTATTTCTTCACGTTTTCAACCATTATGGAGTTGAATAACGTCAAGTTACTCCTCGTGTTGGCGCAAGTGTGGGGGGGGTGGCGGCACGCCATGGCGATGTGCCAAGTGCCTACCTCAAGGCCAAATCTGAGGACGACGTGTAAATATACTTGCAGGTGCCGCAAGGCATGGATATCACGATGGATAAATTGCGTGATTTCGGTGTGAAATCACCAAAAGAGCTCGCGCTTAAATTAAAGCGAAACCTGTATGGTTTGAAGCAGGATGGGCGCCTGTGGCACTAATGCCTGTTTGAAACGTTAATGAAGTTTGGATTTACGCAGTGTGTTACGGATACATGTATTTTCGTCAAGCACGAAGGAGCCGAAACGGTTGTAGTCGGAGCATATGTTGATGACCTCCTGGTTACTGGAACCAGTGAGAGGATCGTGCAGAAATTTTTGCGAACATGTAAGTTTTGGAATTGAAAGACTTGGGTAGTGTTACCAAGTTTCTGGGCATCCGGATTCAAGGCGATCCGAGGAATGGTTATGTGCTATACCAAGAAAGCACAATCAAGGAAATATTGAAGGTGAACAAGCTGGAAAAAATGAATCCAGCTCGGATTCCGGTGCTGACTCCGGATGACAATAAGGAGTATCAGGAACTCCTGTTGGTGGAGACAAAGGAGAATTTACCAAGTATTAAGCAATTTCAATCGCTCGTGGGCATTCTGCTATGGGTCGCCCGGTGCACGCGTCCTGACATTTCGTTCGCCGTACACCGAGCCACTGGTAATACCCATTCACCCACGCTGGGCGATTACAAGGTTGCCAAGAGGATACTCAAGTATCTTAAGGGAACGAGTGATCTTAAGTTGGTTTTAAAACATGATGATGATTTACCTATGCCGCTCCGGATTATGGTTTACAGCGATGCGGATTTCGCCGCCGACAAGGTGGACCGGAAAAGTGTTTCGGCGATGGTAGTGTTCATAAATGGAATCTCGTAAGCTGGGCTTGCAAGAAGCAGACGGCGGTTGTATTGTCAACCGCGGAAGCGGAATTTGTTGCTGCAGCCATGGCCGGGAAGGAGCATTAGGGATGCGAGAACTGGTCGCTGAAATTGGCATGCATGACAAGACGCCGCTCATGTTTAAAATGGACAATCAAGCTGCAATACGACAATTGTAAGATGAAGCGAGTGCAGCGAACTCGAAGCACGTGGACATCAAGTTAAAATTTCTGAAGGACTATACCAAGAAGGGCATTGTTTTGGCAAGCCACGTGCCGAGCGAAGAGATGTTAGCCGACCTACTGACCAAGAACTTGGGAGCGCAGCGTATTCAAGTGTTGCGTGCGGCGCTAGGCCTGCAATGATGGTGTCACAGCCTCCGGTCTTCCAGGAGGAGTGTTGGAAGAGTGTGTATCCATTTTGGACTTGCACTCTTCCGAATAGTGGAATCCCATTGGCTGTTCAGGTACGGCATACATTCTATGCATATAATAGCAGTTATAAGATTAAGTTGCATTAGTACTGGATAGCTACTTAAGTAACCATACATAATATATTTTACTTTTCCTTTTAAATTTATATATATTGAGTACACCTACTGAACTCTCTGTGGCTACTACGCGACGCACGCCTCTTTGCATCTTCCGCTGATCCTCCCGCGCTGAAACTTCGTCAGCAGGTGTGTATTGATCGCGGGAAGTGTCCTCAACTATTTTTATTGAGTTTTAACACACCGAAATGTGATTCAACAGAAACAATCACGAGAAAACAACCAGTCACAATAAAAGAAGGGAATTGATCGGGCCACACACCCCAATTTAATCGGGCCACCTACCCCTCCTTTTTATGCCAAATGCGTCAAATATGGGTAAGTTTTGGGCTTCAAAAATGAACATTTAAATTAGGGGAATGTTAAATCGACCCCCCCAATTGTTAATTCGCCCCCCCCCCCGGCCCATTTCTACACATCGATGTAACAATGCCCTTTCTATATTGTAAATAGGCCACCGCTAATGACACACCAAAAATTCGAGTAAGACACTACTGCGCACTAAGTGGAACGTGTTCGATCGCTTACGTTAACTCTCTCAGTTACGTTGCGCAAGAGTTCGATTTTGGCGTGGTAAAGCTACATTGCACTGTTCCCATGCCGCTTCGACGGACCACGATCTCACTAGTCAAGTTGTGAGGCCAGTATCATCTTTGCTTGCTTGGTACCTTGTGGCTCCCCGCACTGAACTCGTTGGCAAAACGGTCGTGGAATGGGTGCTGGTGCGGGGCTCAGTAGGCTCGTTGCGTCGCAGTTCGCGTGCGTTTTTTATTCTTTTTAGTATTCAGTATCTGCCGTTCGTCTGATTAACCTACATTTACAGTGCTCACACGGCTTTGACGGATGGCAACGAGATCGTGCTAAAGCTCCTGACAAAAAACGTAGGAATCAATACCGAGTTGAGCAAAGTACAGGTCTTGTCGCATCTCTGGGGTGATCATCAGAGCGTTAAACATTTCGAGCGCGCATTCGTGCATCCTGTACACGTCCTGCTTGTCGCCGACGTTGTGTGCTGGCCCGGTCTCGTGAAGCCCATTCTGCAGACTATAAAGTACTTGCTGCTGCGCTCGCGCGATCCACTGAAAGGCACGTTCTGCTGTGGTTTTCTGTGCCGTGCGCAGGCCACCGAGGAACACTTCTTCGAGGAATCAGAAGCGTTGGTCTGCGCGTACAAGAGAACACTTTCTTACCCACGCCACGGCTCGCTAACGTGACGTCCAATCTTAAATTACAGCTACTTGTATTTACGCTCGACTCACGAAAGCCCAACTGGAATGACCCCGTGACATTTCAAACGCTGAACTGACGAACATCCAGGCTGCCTGCTAAAGTGATCGCTCAAAAATCCAGCTCGCTATGCACACGTTTCTTGACGTATAAGCTAGCGGTACTTATCAGCACGTTAATTTCAGTCTGCAGCCAGCGTCGTTTGTCGTGCCATCAGAGGTACCTTGCATCAATCCACAATCATCCATCCATTCAAGTATAAAAATATCTCGTAATCTGATGACAACTCGTCGAATGACCTCTCGCCTTCACTAGTATCTTTGACACGGGCGTATTTACAATATGAAAGGGCATTGTTATACATCGATACATCGATGTGTAGAATTGGGCGGGGGGGGGGGCGAAATTAACAATAGGGCGGGGGGGGGGGGTCGATTTAACATTCCCGTTAAATTATGCTAGCTTTATTAAGTTGACATCCGCAATAATTTCGGCAGTGATTGAAAACGGAACGTCTGAAAACAGAGCGCTACGTTTTTCTATAACGAAGGGAAAGTTTTCATTTTTATGAGCTAGTGCTACATGTAGATGAGCAAGAATAGGATTGCGCCGACGGGCGCTGTATATTTCGTGTCACGTCGAGAATTGAAAGTAGTGGCCCCTCCTCACGAGAAAATGGGACAAAAAGTCTACTGCTACAAACATAAGTGGCCGCCCAAAATGCTCCTAAACGGGGCTCAAGGTCGGGGCAGCGTCTCGATCTTGCGGGGGATTTCTATCGATATCATCATCATCATCGTCTCTCTCTCTCTCTTGCAGCGCACTTAACCCCGTTGTTTCGTGCTGTGCACCAACTCGCACGCGTCAAAATCAACGTGCTCGCCAACTCGGCCAGCGCTTCCATTTCCGAAATACTGTTTCGTTGAAATGTTTTTGGGCGGCTTCGATTCGGCCGCACAGATCGTGGCCACGACGGCACTAACCGGGACTCGAATCGGAACCCCCCGCGTCGAAGCGCAGGCCTGTCTGGCGCACGAAGCCCATGGGACTAAAGCGAAAGTCATTGAGCGCATTCTTCACCACGAGCGGCCGCTCGTGTACGAGCACATGGATTCTTGCCGTGGAATCGACAGCGCGATCGTGCCGCGAGGGGTAGAGGCCGACCATGTACTGCATTGACTGGTCACTCATCATCGTGACGTAGCCCAGGAATGGGACAATTCAAATGGGCTGCGGCGATCTGGGACAGGATGTTCAAGACACTGCGATCGTAGAGGGGACTGAGCGCGCCAGACGTCACGATATCGTGCAGCCGCCATTGTTCTTGGACGGGCAGGGGGGGGGGGGCCGCGGCGGCAGCGGATGGGCGGGCGCCATGGTCTGACTCCCGTCCAAATCCAGTTGGTAGTCAGTCCCGTTCCATTGGCGCGATCGAGAATTGCGACTCGTCCGTCCCGGACAGCCGCACGCGCGTGTCCTGATACGCCATGCGTAACGTGCGTTTCAAGGTGATGTTCCATGTCCGCGCGTAGCTGGGCGACCATGGAATCGTCCATTTTCGGTCGAGCGTGGGCCGTCCGTGTACGACGAGGGTGGCGTCGTCGTCGGTGTAAAGTGAGAAGGCGGAACGACTTCCAAACTGGTCTTTCATGCCAAATCACTGTGATTTTTTATGCTGCTGCTGCTCGAACATTTTAGGCTTGGTCTCCACCCCCCCCCCTCCGCGTTAACTGTGTGTGAACGAGGAACCACTTTGGCTTACGGACGGAACCTCATGATGTATGCACGGTCAGGTGACTGACTCGGTGTGAGCAGCTCTGGCACCTGCGACCAGTGCGATGGATGTGCGACTGCATCAATTGCGAGGGCGGCAAGCGAGACGATCGATCCATCATCGATGACGACAACGACGACGACGCGGGCGCGGGCACTTGGACGTGGCGTTCACGAGGCGCCCGAGCGTCTCGAGGGCCATGGACCGATCCAAGGATCGGCCTCTCGACTGGTAATCTTGAAGTCGGGACTGAGACCAAAGAGCTCGATGCCAGATTTTCGGAGACTTCGCTGCTTGCCTCGAGAGCCGGGGATCAGCTGATCACGCCCTTCCCCCAAGGTCCGTCCACGCCCTCAATCATCTGTTTTCTATCCTGACCACTACGTCCGGTTACCGCATGCGGGATGTTCCTCCCGTCTGTGGGTCCCAGCGCAGCCCATGACTCGTGCTTATCCTGGATCGAGTCCGAAACGTCCATCCAAGCGCGCGGCGGGTCCGCTGAGCGCACCCAGGAAGCCCAAAGCTCGGAATCGGAAATCAAGTCACGACCGAGTTCGCTGATCCACGTGCGAGCCAATCTTCCCCTCCAATTTACGAGACGACGACGCTTGGTTACAGGAACCCACTCGTTAAATTCTTCACCGCCGCGGCCACCACGACCAAATCCTACTCGTTCGCTGGGAAATGCGGGCACCGCGTCCGCAATTGCTTTAGTACGTTGTTGGGCTTGGTAGTAACGGGGGGGGGTGGCCCGATCAATTTCCATGAATAAAGGGGACGCGCTAAACAGCACCAAATGAAAGACTAACCAGCACCAAGTGAGGCTCCAAGCGAGTTTTTAGGAAATAATTTTTCCTTTCTGGGCTTTTTGTGCGCGTCTGCATGACAACTTACTGGGCGTTGTAGTAGTCGACATTAAAGCATTGACGTCGAGGCGCAGTGACACGTAAAGGATCGATGGCAAAGTTGGAATATCCATGCAGAGGGCCAGGGTAAAGGTCTGCTGCGGAATTCGAAGAACTACCTGATGCAATGGGTTGTGGTACAGAATCTAGGGACGTGGCATCGGCTTGAGCTCTGGCCCGTTGCTCGTTATCTCTGGCGATGACGTTCGAGTTGGCTTTCGCCGCCAGAACTGGGCAGGTCGGTCTCGTGTGACCAGAAACACCGCATTTTCCGCACGCATACTTTCGTTTCGTTCTGATTTCTTCGCCGGTGGGTAGGCGCTTGGAGGCGTTCTTTCTTTTGGGAACAGGGGGAAGCAGAGTGTTGGTAGAAATAGTGTTTGGCGGGGTGAATTTATTACAAAGGAACCAGTGGGGGTCAATGTCAGCAGGATTGACTTGATGTTGTGGACCGTCCCCTCTGGACATCAAGTAAAGAAGCTTGTGTCGGCAAATCAATCCGTAGTTCGTCAGGCACAGACCTCCACATTCTTCTTCCTCGTATTCGGACGGTGCTGTAGTCATTTTCTTTGTGAGCTCCGTCTGCGCAGCAAGCAATTCCGGTCTCATAATCCGGAACGCGTAGCGTGAGATCTTCGTATACAGGCTTGCAAAGAAGTTACAGCGGACGACCGGGGAAAAATGCGCGTCTCTATTACGCATATAACTGATGTGCTCTGCTTGACGTCGTCAAACCATTTTCATAATAGGATATATCGAAAAAAAGCCCAATTGCGACGTCCCAAGAGCTCTTTTGAAGGAGGCATGAACGCTCTCCACCTTTGACGAAGAGATTTGTCCGTAGTGTTTCACGTGATTCAGCCAAGCTGTTACGAACTTGTGTTTGTATGGAATGAGCCAACCATTCTCGATATATTCAACACAAGCGACTGGAATGTGGTCCTTCATTTCCGTCGAGCCTGCATTGAATAATTTCTTCGTCTTTGTATTCAAGACGAGATTCGCCCATTTCTTTTGAAAAGCATGGAAATCCCACTGGGTAGAATTGGGTGGAAGATTTGTCGGGAAATTTCGCATGTGCTGTGCTTTCTTCTTTCCCTAATGCCTGCCAACTGTTATTCTTCTGTTCCGTTGTCCCTGCGCTGGCTGCCACATCGATCTCGTTTTCTTCATCCTCATCATACATTTCCGTTTGAGCAATAAAAGCGTCAACAAATTTCTGTACATTTTCCTCCGAATGGATGTCGATATCCTCGTCATGGCCGTCATCATTTACACCTAAGGAAGCCTGGGAGTCGGGTGGCTGGTTGAACAATGCTTGTATATTCATTGCCGCCATTTTGACTGGCAAAATAAACAAGTTTGCTCAGCTGATCTATAGTACGACGTATTAAGATTCAAGAATTGAGAATATAAACAAAGAAGTATAAGTAACATACAAGTAAACCGACAACTCAGAACAAGATAATGCAATGGCGGAATAATAGGGATACACGTATGAGTCAGACTGCTACCTGAACCAAGTCTGTGCGTATTGGAACAGTGCAGAGCTC
>CM047585.1:13498987-13515599 GCA_026184515.1 Peronosclerospora sorghi
CAACACGCAACGACTCTTCTGTTGCGTGTGGTAGTCCCTCTGGACTCTCACCAGCGGAGGTACCTTCCGCTGATCGTGTCGGAACAGACCTGGTGGTGCCATCGCTATCCACCAGACTGTCCGACGCTGCGGTTGTATCTTCTGATACAGCCGGATTACACACAGGGTGATCAGATCCTGTGGGTCCGCCGCAGTCGATCGATAGGTTAACCCAGTCGATCGAAGGTTTAAACTTGGACATCCATGGGATTCCAAGTATCACATCGAACTTGTCGTCTAAATCGAGGACGATGAATTCATTCTCGAATGACAGTTCATTCAACTCGAAACGGGTTTAATTACACGCTTTGGAATAGTCACGGTTGCACCTGCTGCTAACCGGACTGACAACATACTTCGTGGGGTTTCTACCTCCACGAAGCTCAACAGCATTAGACTCTGAGTTCTAACGAAATTGTTTGACGCTCCTGTGTCAAACAAAGCTCGCATGGGGACATCGTTCCCGTGCGGCTTAACCTCCAGGGTGATAAGAGGCTTCCCATCACCCTGCACTTTTTGACAGTAGTCCCGTCTGGGGCTATTACCCTCACATGCCCTATGTCGGCATGTGGGATAACATTCCCAGTAGGGAGCCCCGCCCTACTGGCGATTCTCGTTTTTTGCACCAACAGGGTGATGTCCCTGTTGGTGTCGCCGTGCAGCGGAAGGTTCCGTCCGCTTACAGCGTGGCACCGGACGCGGTGCCATACACTCATGGGCAAGATGCCCCATTTTCGCGCATCGATTGCAGCGAATGTTCTTCTTAAATTTCGGTTGCTTCGTGTTCGAAGCAACCGCAACCGATAGGTCCATCGGCTTTGGACCTCCACCGCCAATGCTCTGGCGCGGGTGGCTATTACTTGAGGCGAAGTGTGAACTTCGTCTGCCCGACTGCTGCTTGTTGACCTGCTGTTGCGGCATGTCAAAAGCGAAGGGCTGTTGAGCCCTTCGGCTGTACCCAGCATGTGATGACGCTGATCGCATGCCGAAATCTTCACGGATGATCATATCCATGGCAACCCTTAGAGTCTCTGGCGGGTGCCTGTAGAGACTCTGTTTGACGGGACCATCATTGAGTCCCTTCATGAAGCCAGTGACCTGCATAGCAGGGGGCACCGGCTCATACACAATATTTGACAGCAAATATTGCGTCTTCTGAGCGTAAGCTTGAAGGTCAAGCTTACCTTGCCGGATTTCCATGAACTCCTGCCGACTACTTAGCTCCATTTCTG
Organism: Peronosclerospora sorghi; assembly: GCA_026184515.1. Lineage (NCBI taxonomy): Eukaryota > Oomycota > Peronosporomycetes > Peronosporales > Peronosporaceae > Peronosclerospora > Peronosclerospora sorghi. The sequence continues at coordinate 13,500,259 of CM047585.1, forward strand.
GAGATACAAAGTTGAGCTTTAGCTCAGCTTTTAATTCCTTATAAGTAAGTAACGCAGAGTCATCAGTGGCTCTGCGACTCATCTCCCATGCCCTGGCTCTGCCGCCCAGACATGTTGTGGCGAAGTACGCCTGTTGACGTTCGTCAACAATATTTTGCGCAGAGATGGCATCTTCCACATCTGCGAACCATCTACGAAGGGGATCGCCCCCTTCGCCGGTAAAGGGCGGTACTCGCGCCTTTACCACTTCAACGCTATGCGTTGCAGGTGCAGGTGCGGTCCGCGCTGCCTATTGCGCGGGCCGTGCTGACTTTTCTAGGTGGTTTCGCCTAAAGCGATTCACCACCTCTATCACTTCCTCCGGGGACTTACCCAGGAGGGAGGTAATGATGTCGGTCCCCATTGACCGAACCATTTATACCGTCGCGTCTTTACTACTCGACGAGAAGTGGGGGAAGTGTTTTGTCACCACTTCCAGCGTTATCTCTCGCTCGGCAGGCGTCATGTCTCACGACTTGATGCCGAGCGGCTCTTAATCTTCTCTCCGCTAGTTGACTAGCGGAACGGAACTGTGGTCGTTAAGACGGACCACAAAGTGCTACCAGTTGTAACAGGACTGATACTGTTACGGGATTACACTGTGTTGTGCGAGGAAGCGCGCAATACAAGAGGGGTAGGATTAGTTGATGACAACTAATCCTACAAGTAAATATAAATATTTACTTGCTGCTTAAAACGAAAAATTAAGAGTGTTTATTTAATGGGTGGTTAGCGGCTACTAGTATAGTAATTACCTAACTAATATAATAATATCAAGTATTCAACTAACTGTACTATTAGTTAACCTGCAAGATTCGGTATTTATACCGAATCGACTTTTCCTTCGTAGATTATAATAACTTATAATCTCTTATTTGAATTTCATACAACTCGTCTGAAATTTAACTGTGATATTCCAACTTGAATATCAATTATGTAATGGCACCCCATTACACTGTTGAAGACTGGAAACGTGTCCTGTGGACCGATCATTCCCCCTTTAAAATTGGCCGCGACTCCCGGGTCGTCCATGTTTGGCGTACTTCTCAGGAAAAGTATTGCAACACTTGCCTGAAGCCAACCTTCAAGTCTGGTAAGACCTTCGTCATGGTATGGGGAAATTTTGCGGACAGCAAGAAGTCAAAGTTGGTGTTTATGCCCCCTGGACGACAAACAGCCGTTGTTTTTTCGAGATTGTTTACGACGGAGCTCTAAATGACTTCTTGGGTGATGTGCCTGGCGGGATTCTTATGGAAAATGGAGCCCCTGTCCATCTTTCTAAGGAACCGCAAAAATGGCGAGAATTGAGAAATGTTGAGAAGCTTACATGGCCTGCAGTTTCGCCGTATCTCAACCCAATTGAGAACGTCTGGAAGCTCATGAAGGATTCCATCCAGCGCCGCAAAACACCGCCAAAGAACGTCAACTAGATGCAGAAAGCTTTGAAAGAATCATGGAAATAGATTGATGAAGAGATATTGGCTGATTTAGCTGATTCAATGCCCGAACGCATCGCCGCTGTCATCAAAAACAAGGGTGGACACACTCGTTGGTAGAATTGGTATTAATCTTCTCATAATTGGTCAAATTTAAAAAAATATGTATCACCTGCTTCCTCGAGTCTAAAGCTTTAAACTTGATTGATGGAGTTGAGCAGCATGATGCATTGTGTTCGAGAATTTGATACAAATTGTGCGGATTTGTGGTCAAATAGAGTGTCAAAATGCAAAAAATTGATTTTTTGGGCACTGTACACGGGGAATCAAACACAACAATTTCTCCTAGATTAGAATTAACACCATTCAGCAATTCCAGCGGCGACAGTTTCTACGGTTTCGCACTAGTCGGCGTCCTGTTCAATACATACGCCGCGTACTCGGCTGCATATCCCCAAAAAGATACGCTCAATCCACTAGCAAACAACATGCATCTGGCCATGTTCATCACGTTCCGATGCATGCGCTCCTCCTTTCCGTTACTCGCTGGGTTTCCCGCCTCACTAACCTTCCTTGAAATCCCAGTACTCATGCAAAAAGAACTCTGCGTCTTGTACTGATCGCCTCCATCCGCTCTTAAAACGTGAATCTTGCAGCCAAATCTCCTTTCAAAAAAGCCAAGAAATGCTCGAATTTTTTAGCCGCCAAATCCTTGGTTTTAGACAGGAAAATCCGCACGTAGTTGCTTTTATTCGATAAAATTTATCAGGTACCTGTTCCCCATTATGCCCCTCGCCGATATCGACCTCTTGAGGTCCGAACAGATGACGCCGCGAATTCTGCCAATCGGCGCGTGCTCCCCTGTGTCCTTTTTGACTGCTCATTTTCCTTGTATCCCTTGTGCACACGTTACACATTTTCTGCGCGTAAAGTCAGTGATTTTTATCGCGTATTCGGGTCCTTTGCCAGTGAGATAATTTTATCGTAGTTCAAATGTCCCATCCTACAGTAAAGTGCACGAAAGTTCCACTCTGGACATCTTTGTCAGCCAAAAAATCATTTTACTTGCTTCTACGACCGCCATCACCAGATTTCAAAAACTTGACCTCGAACGATCAAAAAAAATCTTCCTTCGATTGTGAGTACATTACTCATCCGCACGTGAACCCATTACTTCAATCTTCACGTGAACAATTCCCTTTCCGGTGTCTCTACAAACTGTGCCCCTTTTTTTGCCATTCACATACGACAAAGCACTTTTTTTTTCTCCAGAACTCCATACGAAAGCATATTCCTCGTCAGACTTTCCACAAAAAAACATTTGTAATCTTCAGGAGGGTCTCCTTCTTCCACACAACACGTAAAGGTATAGAAACATTTTCCTATTGATTTCCAATCTCTGGACATTAGATTGATAACATACTCCAGACACAGCCTCAACATCATTAAACAACTTAAATCATGAGTGGGGTACATGATTTGACCACTATCCAAAATACATATGTCTTTTCTGGTCTCACCACTTGACTTGGCCATTGTAAGCATGAAATATTTCTTTTTCGGCCTTTTTTGGACAATTCGACTTGAAATACCCTTCCCGCCGCCCGCGAAACATCCTTTTTTCTTCTATAACTTTTTCCCCCTTTCTGACACCATATTCACCGTGCACCATGATACCCTCACGGGCCCTTTTCATCAAACTCCACCGCTTGGGCAAACCGACACAACTCCTTCACCTGTATCAAGTAGTCCGGTCGCGTGTGATCGTATTTGGAGATGAGTATTTGCCTCATCTCCGGTGCCGCGTGATAAATCACGTTGTTAAACACCAACGATTCAAAATTTAACCCCACAGCTGCGGAAATCGTAGTCAAGTAAAGATAGTGGTCCGACCATGACCTTCCAGCATTCTTTTTGGCCGTAAAAAGTTTTACAACTAGTGCCGACGTAATGTGTAGGTTGAACACCGATAAAACATTTTGTCCATCACGTACCAAAGGACTGTTGTTTCACACCGCCACCTTTCCACCTGTCTGTTGTAGTACAACGCTGCCGGGCCTTCCTAATAATAGACCAGCAGATCGACCTTGACATCCTCCGGCCATTGGTAGCCGCACGCTCTTTCTCCGAGACTAATATGTCACGTAAACTTTCTCCCCCAGGCTTGAAAACATGAACCGAGGCCTTTATTAGTCTCCGCCCCGTCAAATGCTCATATCTGGAGCCTTTTTCTTTCGTCGAAGGGGTCCTTACCGCCCCAAATGCTTGAACAACTCAATTACCTTTCCCCGCGTGCACATTGGGGTGGTAATTAGGCGTTTCCGCTGTTCGTACGGGCTTGCTGCCCCGGACTTCTTTCCCCCGAGAAAGCGTCCTTTCCAGAATGGCATATCTCCTCAAAGCTCTTTCTGCCTTGCAGACCGGTGACTAATGCCTTCTTTGCTTCCGCACTGTCGCCTAACGAAGCCATACTTATCTTCGTATCCGCTTTAGGCGCATGCACAAGTTTTTTATCTCGAGCTTGCTCGTCCTTAGAAACTTCGATCTTGTCCAGCCGATCCATGATTGATGCCAGAATTTTCATCCTCCCTGGCTCCTAATTCTTCACGTCCGGCTTATCCTTTTCTTCCAAGCCGATCTGATCCACATTTGGGCTCATAACCTGTTCGGATTTCTCCATATCCGCCATGCTCACCGATATATGCTGTTTCCACTATATAATGCGTACTACAAGCGTGACTCCAAGGTAGGAATAGTAGGCGAAAAAATGAGTGCACGATAAAACGAAAAATAACAAACTTTATTCCACATAATTATATCCACAATCGAAATCTCCACAGATTAGCGTGAACAGACCAATTTGTAACGTTAACAGACCAGTTCCGCACTCCACAAAACAAACCCTTTCAACTTCGTGACAATGAGAGAGAAAAATGTACTAAGGTACGCTTTGTACTTGCGTACTACAGTTAGAGTTCTGAAGTGACTATATTAGAATTAAGTATAAACTTAATCTAACAAAATGTATATATAAATTTGGGTAACACCCATAATGAAATTAAGTGTTACCCAATCCCTTTTGCTGAACAGTCGCAATTACCCATATGCGTCCGACCCATGGCGCGGCCGAATTTTGGGTCCCTTCAACAGTTACTGCCTTCAACAGTTACTTCCTGGGAGAGTAGAAAGATCATTCAGGTCAATAGCTTCGAAGTCGTTTTTTTTATTTTTTCATATTTCGTGTTCGGTCGTTGCCGGAAAACAGCCTGCATAATTGTTCTTAAAGTTTTCTGAGGTAGATCGCATGACTCAGGTTGGGATGCCTAAGACCTAATGCATTATTAAAAAGGTTACATACGACTCTTTATCGACTCAAGCATGACCCACTTATTCTTTTATTGGTGATACGCTGTGCTCCGTTTGGAAAAGGGCACTTTAACTGTGTGGGGACTTTGCTTGGAATCTCTGTGTGTTGGTGTGTGTTCCAAAGTTTGGACATCCGTTTTAGACGTTCGTACTTCTACTGGCTCTGACTTCTACAACCAAGACTAGGCAACAAGCTGTTACATGCAAAATCAATCTACTTGGAGTTCGAACGAGGCACCATCGGCTTGTGTCTATACGTGAAGACATCCGGCGATGAAATAATGGCAAAGATAATAATCCTAAAGAGTTTCAAAAAATATTTTATCTTTATTAAAAACTTTTATATTTTCTGGAAAAATAAAAATTCTATCTATAAAAAAAATAATATTTATTATACCTATCGTAGGCATCGAGGTGGAAGACTTATTGGTGAAAGGTACCATCTAGAAACCTGCTGGTGTTTTTTAATATATTTAGATTGAAAACATAGGAAAGGCTTCAAAATCACTCTGACATACGATGACTCACCCGGATGTACTTTGGACCAAGAAGTAATGACCAATATCTTACTTCTTTGATTTTGATTTGATGGATGAAGCTCCCAATTGGGAATGGCAATGAGGACATGTTGCACGTGACGGATATAGTTTTTAATTTACAAGGTGACACGAAGAACGTATGCACCACAAGTCACTCAAACGTCTATATGAAATCAAAGGTAGGCGACTGTACGATCTAATGTTTTAGGGGAATACAAATTGCAAAACTTAGTTTTTCAAGTTTGACTACGTTATATTGTTGGCAGCATAAACCGCTTAATGCGTGTTAGGACGAGCAGGCAATATCACGGAATTAGTTTGAAGATTACGGCCAGGGATTCCCGCAAAGTGTACCCGTAAGAAACCAGGTTCAGTATGACTTCTGGAGATGATTTCAAAAGGTTCAAAAACGTTCTAGAATGTTCTTTAAGAATTATTGGCTTACAGATAGCAGCAATAGGTTTGCGAACTAAAGATCATTAAATGTACCACTTCTCATTTTACCTTCTACTACGCATACATTCCTATAGGTTAACAGCTGAAAGCAACTCTTAAGCACAACTCTATCGCAGTGATGTCGGCAAAGATGGCAAAAATCATCCTTGGGAGCGACAATTACTTCCGCTGGGAGTTGGTCATGCGAATGACACTAGCGACGAAGGGCCTGCTGGCGCACGTGCAGATGGTCAAACCTGAGGTGGAGATGACCAAAACATGGGTGCTGAATGACATGAAGGCACTAGGCCTGGCTGCTCAAGGCATTGCGTTGGAGGACCACTCCAAGATTCGATCGGCGACGGCGGCCATGAGGGCGTGGAACATGTTGCGAGAGTTCTACAATAGAACCACCCAACACAACCGGGTATCGATGACCCGCCGCTTCCATGATTTCAAAATGGACGATGGCGCGACGATGGCCCAGCATTTGGACAAGTTTGAGGATCTTATCGTTGCCAATAGATGAGGCAAAACTGCTTGCGATCCTGCTTAGCAGCCTGTCCCTGTCTGTAGAATACGATCTCATCGTATCGATCATGGAGAGTGCCATGGATATTAGGCTCATTGCAGAAGCAACTACCCGTGGAGGATGAACCGATGGAGTCAACGGAGGAACCATCTGATGACATTGAGATGCAAAAAGATGGACACAACCTACGTCATCGCGAAGAGAATTGTCGACCTTTCAACGTATCAATGAGTCGAGTTCAAGTGAAAATATGGTGTTACGGCCCGAAGGGGGTAGAATTCACCGGGCACGTGAACAGTACTATTCTTTGGAAATGACTTGACCATGGATGACGAGCATAGATGGATGGCGACGACAACCATACCACTTTTATCCGCCTTCACCCAAGTGAACTCGTGTTGATGAGGATAGCCTACCTGTCGTAGCTTTACTAGCTTATGCGGCATGTGTGGGCAATGCAGACGACGCACCAACGACATACCAGCAAGAGATGGACAGCGATGACGCTACGGAAGGGGTGAAGGCAATGGGCGCTGAGCTCAAAGCTCACTCTGAGAACGAGTCATGGATGCTAGTTCGAAGATAGAAGAAGTTCGACCAATCGGATGCCGATGGGTCTTTGCCAAGATGCGCAATGAGCACGGACAGGTTGTGCGCTACAAGGCCCGCCTCGTCGTAAAAGGCTTCAAGCAGAAGTTCTTTGTCGACTTCTTCGAGACCTATTCACCCGTAGCGAACATAAATTACATCCAAGTTATATTAGCGGTGGTGGTTGCGGAAGGATATATGACTGAAAATTTGGATACGGACACTGCGTCTTTGACCAGCTAACTTCAAGAGCAAGTATGCATAGAGGTACAATCCGATATGTCAACGCCGAGAACACGATGTGCAAGCTGAATAAGACAATCTACGGTCTTATACAGGCTACAAACGCATGGAATAAGACGATTAACGCTGTGCTCTTACGGATAGGGTTCCGAAATATGTGCTGCTCAATACGTATACGTCAAAAGACAGAGGCTTTTTACATTTTTGTGTGCCTCTACGTAGACGACATGATCACTAGCTGCAAAGACCTGCAGAGAAATCCTTGAGGTCAAGACAGCACTGAAGGATCATTCAAGATGAAGGAGTTGGTCAAGGCCAGGTTCATCCTTGGAATGGAAATTGATCATGACTCAAATGTAGCACACATGTGGTCTGACAAGACCCGGTACATTGACGACGTGGTGAATAGGTTCAACAAACAAGATGCCAAAGCAGTGTTAAATCCCTGTGAGTCGGGTTTAAAGCTGATAAAGGTGCAGTCACCGACAACTGACGACGCAAAAGTAGCAAAGTGAAGTCGAAGCCGTACAGATCATTGATTTGATGCTTGCTGTACATCGCCACACGTACGCGTCCTGACATAGAGTATGTGGTCATGCGGCTGGCGCGAGTTTTGGAGAATCCAAGTCAACAGCATTGGAACGCCGCTATTCGCGTTCTTCTCTATCACAAGACGACAAAAGACTACGGGATCACTTTCGATGGTAGCGCCAACGAAGTACAAGCTACAGCGTACGCGTACGTGGACTGGTTAAGTAGTGTCGACGATCGACGCTCAGTATCGGGAACAATGGTGATGATCGGTGATGTACCGGTAGTTAAAATACCAGCGTACGGTAGCATTACGCTCGGCAGAAGCAGAATACATGTGTATACCTACTAAGTGCTGTAATGCTCAAAGGTCTCTCTCATGTGCAAATGGGAGCCACGTGGATCTGGGAAGATAATCAGGGATAATCTAACTTGCTATCAATGCTGGATATAGTGCCCGGACCAAGCACGTTGACATCCGTCACCACTTTATTTGAGTGAGCGAAGCGCGCGACATTATCATAGTCAAGTACAAGTCGACAGTAGATGTATGTTTACGAAAGCATTGGAACCAAAAGACTCAAATAACTTCCTAAGGAAAGTGATATTGGTCCCAAGCATACCCAGCATTAGCGGTGACTGAGAGGGTTGGATTACGCCGCTCAATGCGTGTTAGGACGATCAGGCAATATCACGGGATTAGTTTGAAACTACGGCCAGTGATTACAACAGAATGTACCCGTATGTAAACAGGTTTAGTATGACGTCAGGAGATGCTACCTCTAAGTCAATCATTCTTGAAGAACGTTCTAGAAGGTTTTATAAGAATGATGGCTTAGAGGTACCAATAGGTTTACGAACTAAGGACCATTAAATGTACTCACTTCTCATTTTGCTTTCTACTACGCAGACATTCCAGCAAATTATTTTAAATGATGTTGATGGTGCTGGTAAGTCTTACGGTTTACGGGATGTTGCCATATTGGCGAGGTCTAACGTTCAAAAGCTAAACCCAGATGTATGTACGCGTGCAACACCGACTCACGCACCCATCTTGCGTCATTTGAAACTTAGAGAATAGTACGATACACCAATGGCATGTCGAGTTAAAAACTTACGGTGTGGGTAGTTGCAAGTATGTTTTGGAAATTTTTTTAATTGACTGTTTTAATGACGTGGACTATGCCGGTGACAAACAAGAGAGAAACCAGTCACGGTGTCGATTACGAATCAATGAAATGATAGTTGGTTGGTTAGCAAAAAGAAAGGAGGATTCCACTATCCGCAACCGAAGCGGAATTTAACGGCTAGTCAAGCGATACTCTAAAATATTGTTGAACAAAATTGGCTTTGAAGTGCAAACACCAATGATGTAAGTGATGGACAATCAACCTGCCATTAAATAATTTGAAAATGAAGACAGTGCCATATTTTGATTTTCTTTTCATACCAGTTGGTTTTATCTGTACATGTGGTTGATACGATAATACAAGCAGAAACTTACTACTGTAAGACAGATTTTTTTTTGTGGGGACTACAACTCTTCGCCGGTTATACTTGATCTAAGTATACCCAGGACTCTGACAGAGAAACATCAATCTGTCAGGTCAGCCACGAAAAAGTACTTTTCCAATCGGCCGTAAGGTACTCGAGATCTTGCACAAACGCCGTACCATACCTTGACACTGAACCAGCTTCGTCTCCCTCCCCAAGATAGTCAAAACGGTGTTCCAACCACGGGCGAATTGTTTGATTGTATGTTCCTTCGATAGCTCCCGTCAGAGGACTTCTGGTTAGCTTAAGGCTATGCTTCCTGGGGACCATGTCAACCTGAACCGATAGCGCGAGGACGCGTTCCTACTTATATACTTAGAAAAGAAAGCGTAGAATTTTCACTGAATTTAATGTGAAACACGCCAACTTATGTGACCTACCCGAAAAAAATACATCCTAAAATAACTATCACATGATTGGCCAATAATACCTGTCACAGAGTAGCCAAGCAATTTCTGAAACGGCCAAGCAGGTCCCCATGCTTCATCCGTTATTTTAGAGCTTGCTAACAACATCACTTGGCCCCTTTATCTATCAATCCTTTTGTTTTCTGGGCGGATGCTAACCCCTGCTTTACTTGTATAATATGCTTTAATATGCCCACTCATTATAACTCCGGGTGGACAACCATCCGTACTTGAGAAAACATTCCATCCCACAGCTGCTGGACTGCTATAACCCTTCTACAGATCTGCTACCGCCATAACTCACCACCGATCGTAAGTCGCCAGTCGCCCCGCAGCCCGGGCAGCCTTCCACCAAACTCATATTGCTTCAAACAACTTTCGACCGATCAGAACGATCGGGTAGCTTTTATGGACTCATAATCTCTTCCTGCGGTTCATGGCAGTTGACCGTTGTTTTTTTCTGTCGAAAGTACTTGCCACATGAGGATTTGAACTTTCAATCACCACGTCAGTCTATATTTTCGTCCATTTCGCTCTGTATCAGGTTGCAGTTATTCTGCATTTTCTCGGGAACGACACAGAATTTGACCATTGTAACTACGAAATTCGCTCTCTTAGTGTATAATGCATTTTATATCGAACTACTGTCATGGATTTTAATACCCGACATTGAACCAGGATCCGTTTATATCCACATCTGTACTATTATGGTAGTACTTACAATAACCCCGACTTTACGCAGAAGTGAGCTGGGCACATTGACACAAGATTTGGTATTTACAATACCCTCACGTCGCGCATTCTTCAGACCTGTAATTACATGAGAATGTATGATATTCAAGTTCAACTATCATTTTTTAACTGGAATATTTAAATTGTTCTATAGAAAATGGATGATAAATTACACAATCAATTCAGCTATATATTACTTTTTTTTATTTAACTATATTTAATAATAGTCTACCGTAAATTACCCTCTAGTAATAATGGCTTTCATACTTGAAGATAAAGCAGAAGTAAGAAATATTTAATTTTACTTAATATTTGATTAACTATGAAAAATTCGCATTTTGTTTGAATTATATATTGCGCGCTTCCTCACGCAATACAGTACGGACCACAAAGTGGTACCATCTGGTGCGTTATGCTAAGGGTTTAGCGAAGAGCATGGTGACTAAAAGGCCTTGGCTGAGATGGACTAAGTGGAGCGCCTATATGGGAATATCTCCACCTCACAACGCATCCGTTCAGCGCATTAACGGACATAATCAGGAGCAGGAGCATTTATTGAAATGAAAACAATTCGAGTGGCCAAAAGTACAGATAAGCTAATTGAAATTATAGATATATTTTGAAGGAATTCTGTTGCCACGTAGGCGCCACTAACCCCCGCGACAGCACACGTCGATACCTTTAACTTCAATACTTGGAGAACGGCTAACCACTTCTGCTTTGTTATAAACAGCCATCAAACCGTGCAGCAAAATTGACACATGTTATAAGCACACTTTGCTCTAAGACATCTTCATGAAGACGCTGACAGGAAAAACCTCATGCGTTTGTAACACTTGAAGCGCTTAAAACAGTTAAAGCTCACCTTGGTACTTCTGAAAATGAACTCGAACGTCGATCTGAGTTCCTAGATCTTCCTGAAGGTAAGCTGAAAGCGCAATATTTGTTATCAAATATTATGAGTGAGCTACTGCACGGTGGTAATCAGCGACGAGAGTATTCTCCCTTCGCCGTACCACGACCGCTATATAGCGGGGTGGAGGTGTAGATTTCTTCGACACCGAAGCAATCGAAAAGATTCGATGTCGAAGCAACCACAACCTAATAATAAGAATCTTCGCTGCAAAAAGATACACCGCAAGTATGGGACAATTAACCCATGATACGGCGTTGGGCGCCGAGCAATTGACGAACGGGCAAGTTCATTGAAAAGTGTTATCAACAGGGGAGAGTTAAAAATAAGTTCAGTACATGCTGATATGGTCATGTTCGAACAATAGCCCTAAACGAGTTATATCCTATAAAGGAGTGGAAGGTGATGCGAAGCGCTTATCACTCTGAAGGTTTAAACATATCAGCTTACGTACTCTGATAGAATCAAACAACTTTTCTAGAGCACAAAGTTTAGCGTCATCAAACTTCGTACAAGTCGAAACTTCACGAACATGTAGTTTGTGCGATTAACAACAGGTAAATGCAAAAGCGTGTAATTTGCGCTTCAAGTTAAATATAATTTTAATTTTTTTATTAAATAGGGTAAAAGCGCCGCATTTCGTCTACGGATCCGTTTGTACGCTACGAAGTGAAGTAAATGCATAGTGCTGTTGCTGATCGTTTTCTTGAAATTCACAGCTAATGCGCGTTTGCATCACGTGCTACGCAACGGTAGATAAACACTTCGCGTCATTAACTTTCAGTAAAGGATGCATAAATGTCCTCTGTGACAGGTCTACTGTTACTAGCTTGCGTGCAAAAAGTAAAGAACAAATATAAATTTGTTCAATAGTAAATATTTTATTAAGAGAAGTTGAGTGTACGTGTTTTATCTATTTGTTGTCTTGCTTTTGCGATAGATGGAAGATTAAATAGTAATCTATATATACTAGCATAGTACCCCGTTGTACCAACGTGGCGATTGCCTGAAACACATTAACTTAACTCCACTTAAAATGTCATTATGCTCAAAACGTGCCGCGTTATTCTGACTAACGAAACCGAATAGTGAAGTACAGTAGCACGAAGGCCACTAAGATGAAAATAATGAGGTAGACCATGTGATCCCCTAGGGGATGGGACCCGTCGTATCGACGGGGCAGGGCATAAAAACCGTCTGTCCGTCTACAAAACTTGCCCCCATGTATTTCCAGCGTTAGGGTAGCGAAAACATATACTATACACGTCGTACCGACGAACTGTTTCATTGGAATTTCATAACAACTACTATATATCTATCTACATTAACCTTTAAAAAAAGTAATATTTTTTTGGTGTTAACGATTGCGTGCAATGTCGAATATTGGTAGTGAGTGGGCAGGTATGCTCAATTATTATACTCGCTATAAGGCCGTACGAACAGACGATTATTTCTATAAGCGCTATTTGTAATATTTGTAATAACCAATGATAAAGTCGAATTCAATTATTTGTATTAAAGTTAGTTACCACATGACTTACTACAATATATGAGACACCGGTTTTTATTAAAGTTAGTTACCACATCACTTCCTACAATATATGAGACACCGGTTTTTATTAAAGTTAGTTACCACATTACTTACTACAATATATGAGACACTTCAGTTATATAGGGTTAGGGATTAGGGATTAGGGTCAGGGTTTAGGGTTAGGGTTTAGCTGTGTTAAGGCTATTTCTCCTTTTTGGTAAATTTTAAACGGGGTGTCGTTTTAAGTTGGGACACCTGGGTGTCGTTTTACCAACTCTCATTCTTATATATATATATATATATGGCTAATTGTACTACATGAATATTAGACATAATTTTTAGAAACCCATCTACTACCTCACGAATGCATCGTCTGCGTCATTGCGTGTCTAGGTCTGGATGAAAAAGAAGTAAAAGAGCAACTGGCTCGTGGTGAGTCCCATACAACACGGATACTTATGTCTTGAAGGTGTTTGGTCGTATTTATGTCAAGCAACAACAAAGATTTGTTGAATTCTTCGTTTTCAAGAATACACATCCACTCATCCAACACGTCAAGCATATAATGCCTTTTCCCATCATCAACGGTTAGCTGAATTTTTTCCGAAATGTTGTACCATTTTCTTTGCCCACTCCCTGAGAAACATGAATCATCACAATGAAATCAGTACAACAGTGCAAAAGTAGCGTTTGTTAAGGAATTAATCGGAAAAAAGTCATCAACTCACAGCATAATCGGGCGATACCATTAATAAATAAAGATGTGTGTGTGTCAGCACAACCGCGCAGGCTTTCCAAACTTGGATTAGTATTCATATCCGAGAATTGTGAAGAAGTACACTGAATATACAAAAACAAAAGAGCTGTTAGTAAGCACCACGCATCATAATTTTCCAAGAGTATCTCACTTTTGACAACACTCTTATGATACGAAAGTCCGAAAGCAGTCGCCTTGAGTTAAAATCTCATACAGCGTGAGTGCGAGAATCTCTGATGAAGCACCCATGGACGTTTCTTCTAGCTGGCGCTGGATTCGGTGAGCATCCATCCCTTGTAATTTGATAAAGAATAACTTAATAGAATCAGGAGTAAATTCAAATTCGAGCTCGATATGTACGCTTTCCATCGACGCATGGTAGATATCCACGCTAACGAAGTAATACACAACAATTGCGTATAAGTACAATGCATCATCCTATACAAATTATTATTACTTGACCACACACACACACACACACACACAATAACTTTCTACTCCAAGCTTCCACAAACACCCTTACCTTTTCGACGAATGATCCATTCGTCTTGCTCCAGAAGTAGTAAATCGAAGAATGAAACCGAAGGTGGGGGAGTTTGTCGACCGTAACCTCGAGAAAAACTGAATTCCATACAAAACGACTGTTAAAACTTGCAATACGTTTGTCATAGTGTCATGACGTGCGTACAGTTGAATTTCGGCTAGGTACGGGATCGCGTACTTAATTGAATTTTATACTTAGATCAAGATATTCGCTTATGTGCGGGAGTGCGCATGCATCGACGACATGAATTCCGTTATTATATAGTAGATATAGTCAATATATATAAAAGAATGCATGTCACGCTGCTCGACCGTCGGAGCGTTCTTATTGGCGAAATAATAATTTAATAAAAAGACACATTTTATTGCGCATTTGGTAACTTTTAATTGAGAATGTGTTAGATTTAATTGAGCATCTGTTAAATTTATGTCATTATCTCTTAATTAGATATTCAATTTTTTTAATTAAAAGCATAACCCCTTTCGTCGCTTGCAGTTGCAAGTATTCAATCTCAAATATGCGGAACTTTAGGCCTATACAACCTGCTAACATCAGGATGCGGCCTGTTGTTCCCGTAAGAGAGCCCCCAGTGTTTAGCGATCGCGCTGCAGAGAGACGATTGCAAGTGGCCAATGCGGTGAGGCGACATCGCGGTACGAAACGACAACGTCAAGAAGGTGGACGGCAGCGTTAAGAAGGTGAAAAGCAGCGGCAGTTGGAGCTACCCAAGGTGCGCAATCTCGGTGCTCCTTCTGAAGTTTGGCAACACTGCAGAGATGTTCGATGGAGAGCGGAAGGTAAAAAGTTTTGCTGTAGAGAGGGCCGGGTGAGTCTGGCGGAGATTGGGGCGCATGATGAAGATACGGGGAGGCAACATCGCGGTGCGAAACGACAACGTCAAGAAGGTGGACTGCAGGGTCAAGAAGGTGTACAGAAGCGTCAAGAAGGTGGACGGCAGCGTCAAGACGGTGGACGGCAGCGTCAAGACGGTGGACGGCAGTTGGAAAAAAGAAATTGATCTTCATCTTCTCAGTGAAAGATGATCATAGTACCACGTACACTCCGTGAAAGATGCTCATAGTCCCACATACATATTCCTTTCTCTTTGTTATCTTCTTCTTGGACTCTAATAGTGTTGTGTGTTTAAGTGGACGTCAAAGTCATACAGGAATTCGTTTTGACGCGACGGTGATA
>CM047585.1:13515609-13588054 GCA_026184515.1 Peronosclerospora sorghi
GTGGACGTCAAAGTCATACAGGAATTCGTTTTGACGCGACGGTGATAAAACGGGAAGTTTTTATCAGTGATTATTTACCCATATGCCTCTGTTGATTATTGATGAAGACGATATCTATGGCAAGGAACGACTAGCGTACGGCGTACAGCCAATGACCAAGGAGGGCGCCATGGAAATCTTTGAGGAGTTTTACCGCTTCGGTGAAGCAATGGACTCAGAAGCCCCTAATCGCTCAAAAGGGTTAAAGCGTGCCGCAGGTGGATCTGTATATGCGCCTGCCAAAGGTCTTCTCTACGGTGGCAAGACCATCGTAGGTGGTGTGATCATGGTATCTGCTGCTGCGATTGTGGCAGGAACTGGCGCCATGGTAGTTAACGTGGCCTCGGGCATTAAAGAAATGGGCGAGGCTGGCGTCCACATTGACAACGGTAAAGTGGAAGATCCTGCTACGATGTAAACGGATGGCAGTAGTAACAGACCTGCTGACAATGGAACAGCAGCTGAATAGCAAAAGGCAACCATTGAGGTCGCAGATTAAAAACAACACTCACCTTCATGGGTGGATTAAAGAAGGCGACAATCTGTACTGCGGCGGCTCCTGTTGCGGTGCGTTTTTGAATCTTAACTCTTAGTAAGATCGAACTAACGACTCTTTTGTTTCAGGCAATCGCCCCGTTGGTACAACGGGGTACTATGCTAGTAGAAGTAGATAAAAGAATTCATGTCACGCTGCTCGACCGTCTGAGCGTTCTGATTGGCCCAATTATTAGTCCAACACAAGTGCGAGCACGTGGCGCACCTGCGCGTGTTTGTGCGCTCCTCGTGTCGCTCCGGCACGACCGGATTGTCGATTTCATTGGCGTCGCATGGGACTCGCTCCGGAATCTATGTGCCGTGACCGAGTACATGGACCGCGGGAACCTCCGTGACGTTTTGTACGCACTCAAGTGCCACGGATCGCCCTTCGACACGACGCTCACGTGGCACGGCTAGAAACTCACGATAGCGCTGTACATTGCCCAAGGTCTTGCGTACATGCACTCGCCCTCGCCCAAAGTGATTCATCGGGACCTCAAGGCGAAGAACGTGCTCTTGAACGACGCGTACGACGCGAAACTGAGCGACTTTGGCGTGTCGCGGGCGCGGCCGACGACACTTGGCGATCACAAGAGAAGCCCCACCAATGCCCCTGCGCACGTTGTTCTGGATTGCGCCCGAGGTCTTGCTCGGGAAAGAGTATGATGAACAAGCCGATGTCTTTTCGTTTGGCGTCGTGCAATCGGACCTCGATACGGACGATTATCCGTACTGGAATTCGGGCCACGTACCGGGGGACCAAGGGGATCCCTCGGCGCGCCGCGCGCAGGAACAAAAGATTCTGGAAAAAGTCGCACGCGGGTCCTTGCGTCCAACGTTTTATAGTGATTGACCGGCCGGGATCTTGACCTTGGCTGTGTCGTGCCTCCACGGGCTCCCCGAGAAGCGTCCGAGTGCTGCGCAAGTGGAGTGTACACTTAGCGAGCTCAGGAGCCACCTCCACACGCACGACGAGTATCCACAGGCCGAGCTGGAACCCGATGCGATCGTGACGGCAGGGTTTATCCTGAATGAATAGACACTACAAGGGAGCGACGAGCAGGCCGTCGTTGTCGTCGTTGGTGTCGTGGCTCCATGGAAGAGCTGGATGATGTACCTGTCGTACGAGTCGAGAGCATACACTTGACGAGCAGATTGGGTCGCGCCGCGAGAATTTTTTTTTTATTTACTCGGCCACTTTTTGCTTTATGAGCGCACTGGTCCCCGGTTCATCGTCATTATCGGGTTAAGAGATGAGGGCGGGATACGTTTTCGAGTCACTGGCCACTACGGTAGGTTTCATGCGATAGGTGGACACGGACGACGACGACTCGCACTCCACACGCTCAAATGCCGCCGTATCTTCGTGTAAGTAGGCACTGGAACCGTCCAATAGGAGACAAAACGACAGGGTTAGTAGTCGGTTCCACTCCCGTTAGCACAGGAAGCGTGTGTTCGTTACGTGACAAAGGTCCGCAAGTGGTCTTTTCCACCCAGTTCGTGTTCACTCTTGGGAAAACTCTCGAGAATCTGGTCACAGACTTGGTCGGGTGTGAGACTCGACAGGTTCTTGAGACTTTTGGCCTTTTCAAACGCCTAAGAAACGAAGGTTGCCAACGTGTTAGTCGTACAAGGGTCAGGAACAAAGGATAGAGAGAGGAAAAAAGATCCCACTTTTTGAATAATTTTAAAACCACTCATAATGCTGAGACTCGATCGAATCCCACATAGAAAGTAGATGCGCGCTTGGCCTATTTTTAGAGGCATCATGGACCGGAGCTGATGGTCTGATTCTAGGTCACGAATTTGCCATCGGCAAACATACCGTTCTACATTAACAAATCCCAAGGTCAGATGCTGAGCTATCTTGGGTTTGCCTAAAACAGGATGTGTTCTCGCATGGGCTACTGTATGTTGCATTTTCGCGGGCAACGTCCCCACCCAATGTGCATGTGCTATTGGCCGAAGACGTTCAAAACGGGTACATGAAAAAAATGTCGTGTACACTGAAGCTCTTCGTTAGCTACTTCAGTCGGTTGATGATCGAAGCTTCGCCGTTTTTGGGATCGCCATGGAGTGCGATATCATCAACAATTTCTTTTTTTGCCATTCTAAGATTTTTTTGTTTTTCTTTTTCCTCCCCTGACCCGTTGGTACTACGGGTACATTATCGAGTACATTATAAATGATTTAGATTTTTAAGAGATTAAACAAATATACAAATATATGATGCGTTAGCTGATTTTATTATGGAAATAAACCCATTTTGAATTCGGTAAAAGTACCGAAGCAAATTACCAATGGATTATAAGAATTTTTTCCCAAAAATTTTCAAGAGGCTCAAAGGTGAGCTTTAGCTCCTTCTTAAACGCTTCTAGCGTTTTAAATGCAGACGAGTTAGACAGTGTGTGCCCCCCATGCACATGGCTTGGCTTCACGGCTACGGCATGTAAGGGACAAGCGTGGGCACACTTGTATTTCGTGGCTCGATGGCTGTCGCTAGTGCAAGCAGTATCGCAGAAGATGTTATCCAATCCCCGTATACGGGGCTACGTGAGCCTTAAATATTTTGACGTCCAAACTTATGGGCGCTGATGACGCCGTTGAAGCGACCGAATTCCCTCCGAAATAAGTCTATGAGTTCGATTTGCTCAGCCAAAATTTTAGCCTCGAGCATTTTTTTTGCATGTCAGGGCGAACATACGCGCTGAAAGATGTGTGAACTCCTGGTGTGTGATCCCATATGTATTTAGGCATTTCCTGGAATCATCAAAACCAAAAGTTATACGCTCTGATCGAAAACTACCAGAACGTGCGAGTGGTTGTTTAGACGTACCATAAAAGGCTACCAGATGTACCATATGTGCTGTTACAGGCTTGAATCGTAATTATTGCGGTGAGGAAGCGCGCAATATAGACAGAAACAAATGCGAATTTATTTCTAAAATAAACTTTATATTAAATAAGTTTACTATTTCCTACATTCTATTTTATTTCTACTAAAATAACTTAAGCGTTAGACAGAAACTTAAGAGTAAAGTATACTAATGGTTTAGTTTACTAAGTATAACTAACTCAAAACGAACAGGCATAGAAGGTATGCTGACTATGCTGTGAAATCCCTTCAGGGTTCTGTTTGGTGAACCGAATAAAATTACAAATAGATTATAATTTATAGTAAAAAAATCTTTTTGGGACAACCTAAAATGCTCCAATTAGAACAACGATTTTTCATCAAATATCATGGGTTCTTAATTAATAAAGTCCCACGACGCCACGCCGTCAGCAGATGCGTAAGTCCGCTCGTAAAAGCGATCCACAGGGGATACCTCCTGTTGGTGAACACTAGTAGGCCTGAGGCGCCCTAGTGGAAGGGTTGTTTCACATGCCTACATCGGGCAAGCGAGAACGATTGCCCCAGATGGGACAATTTTTCATCATTGTGTGCTGCGAAGCAACAGGTTCAACCGCGATACCAGAACGCGTTTTACGCACACGCTTTAAAGTGGACAAACTGTGGTTGGATGAATTCATCGTCCTCAAATTTGATGACAAGTTTGATGTTATATTTGGCATCTCATTGAAGTTTGAAGCAAAAACGGGCATTTGACTGGGACACCCTATTAATTGCGTGTGGCAATGGCATCGGAACTGATCATCCTGTGAGCAATTCAAGTGTAACAGCGGTTACACTCTAATCGTCACCGAACTGGTGGGTAGCGATAACACCACTAACTCTGATCGGCCAATTGAAGCTGAAGGTACATCCGTTTACAAAATTCCACTTATGTGCATGCCTTCGAACAGAGGAGTGTCTTCTTGCCACTCACTGAATTTGCTATAATAATTCGGTGATTATTCAACACGCCGCACACCGTTCTACGCGAATGCCATCCGGCATCCACCCACCCTAACTTTATTGCGCAGTACGCCAAATTTAGTAGGCAGGAACCGCTCTATTTTTCGAGCGAGTTAATGGGAACAAAACGAAATTTGCCACTACAACTTGCGAAAGCATGTTAAAACGCGGCTAAGGCTAACATAACCGTATAAGTTACGATTACGATTCACCTGCTACTGATACAACAGTTGCTGTTCCCAGAGATTCTGTGGGAGGGAATAGAAACTAAAACGAAACTCAGAGACAATTTCTATAATATCGTAAACACTTCTTTTTCAACCGTTTCGGCAAAAACTATTAACTCTGAGTATGTATCAGCTTCGCAAGCGTGAATATAATGAAGACGCTACATCTACTAAAAATAAAGCAGTAGACGATTTTTTGTTACAGCGTACAAGCTGTTAATATGTTACGTGAAAGATGCTCATGCTTCTGATTCTGCTTCAAATAAGCGGAGGCAAAACGCTGCTAGAAATTGACGAAAGAACACAACTTTGTTTAAAAAGGGTTTATTAGTGATATTATCTACCACTAATCTACCTACACAAGCAATCAGCAAGTTCCTTACCCGGACGTTGTTGCCTAAGTTAATTTGACCCTTCAGGGTATAAAGCGTAGAAGGGAATGCCTACAATTTAGACATTCCCGCAACAATGCGGCTGAACCCGGAATTTTTTGTCAGGCGATAAAGCTTTAAGTTTCAACTCGCCACGCCAGCGAGACGTATCCCTGCGACGAATGTCGTGGGTGTCCAGATTGGCCAGAAGTGACCGATAATCCGACTTTAATGTGTCGTGAGAACCCAGCAGACGTAGATGCTCCGTTTGCTGTCGATAAACCTTCTGTTGAAGGGAAAAATTTGATTTCAACTCATTTCGGTCCTCATCAAGAAGAGAACGGATGACTTATCCATCTAGCATCAAGAAAAGCAAAATACTTGGGAAAGCCATACCCTTCTCAAGTTCGAGAAGACGTTCTCATGCTTCTCGATACCGGCGGCATCGTACATTTCTGGCACCACCTCACTCTCCTCTTGAAAGTGAGACAAGTAACCGCAATATTCTCGAGCGCTTGAATGCAAGCGCTCAAGCTGAACCGGCTGCGCGGGTACCGAGTATTTGGTACGCTGACTTGGTTACGCCCATGAGTTTGACTATTGGGAGCCACAGGAAGTACTGAGGGCGGATGCCCCAGATACTTTGGAAGCGTTCGATCGATAGCTTTCTACACGAGCTGAAAATTAGTGCTTTCCTTGGCACAACGGGATTCAACGTTTATCACATCAATCCAATGTCCCGTGTGGTCTGGTATGGGTAACCGCAGTACCCACGCACCTCCTCTTATAATTAAATCAGCAAACTTACTACAAGTTTGTATAATTGTTAGATTTTTTTATGCAGTAAATCTGAGCAATTTATAATACGTTATTCTTTAATTTTCGTCTAGCACACAAGTAGATATATTTTGTGTGGACTAAAGTTAGGGAATAGGTACAGTTGATTTTATTTAATATAAGATTAACGATTAGAAATAGGTTTGCTTTTGTTTCTACCTCTATTGCGCGCTTCCTCAACGTAATAGTTACAGTGAAGCCTATAACAGCACCCAAGTTAAACGTCGGGCTCGGCGCCATGCAAGCATGGGCAGAGTGCCCCTTAAACGCATCTATTGCAGCGAATATTCTTTTACTCTTTGGGTGCCTCCGTATCGAAGCAACCGCAACCAATATGTCCATCAGCTCATGATCCTCGTGTTCGGATTTCTTCTCATCCGTCACCTTCACCACGATGTACTAACCCCACTACAATACGTGCTGTAGTGTGCTTCCAAGGTGAAGGAAAGTCGACGAAAAAATGCGTGTACTATAAGAACGAAAAATACAATTTTTTATTCCACGTAATGAATTCCAACAAACGAAATCTCCAGAGTAACGTGAGCAGACCAAATCGTAACGTGATAACATGTTCCACTTTCCACAGACAATACAATTCCACTTCGTATCACCAGAGAAACAAACGTACAAAGCCGCGCCTGTGTACTTATTTACTACAGTTAGAATTCTGAAACGGCTATATTAGAAATAAGTAAAAACCTAATCTGACAAAATGTATACATAAATTGGGTAACACCCATAATGAAATTGGGTGTTACCCAATTCCTTTTTACTGAAAGTCGCAATTGCCCAAATACGTCCGACCCATGACGCGGCTGAATTTCTGGTCCCTTCAACACCCCGCTCCCGCTATGTAACGGACTTAGTATGGCAAGGGTGAGTACCTTTCTGTTATTACCAAGCGGTGCTTATTACTGCACTTACACATGTATACTGGGTTGATGCTCTTATATTGGACTGCATTGGCTGACGCCGGAAGGCTATATTGTTTGACGGGATCGTTATTCAGTCTTTTCATGAGCACAGCCACTTGCTAGCCGAAATCCGTGGATCATTTACAATATTTGATAAGAACTATTTTGCCTTCCGCGAGTAAGATTCTTCATCAAGCTTACCATGACCATATCTTAGAATTTATATCGACGTCTTCCAAAACGTGTAGGGTTTATAAGCAGACGGTTCAGCGCCTGAGCCCCTTGGCGCGTCCGCCGATACATGTAAACGCAAAGTATACCAGTAACCTGGGTACACTTATGTTGCGCGACTTGATGGTTGTTCCTAATTCAACAGCCATCAGGAGAGGTTCTCAATTTTCCGTTTTTGCGGCTCCGTCGCCTTAAAGGTCTAGACTTGTGACGTCGCCGACGTGTCACGGGCGCGATAGCACCGGCGATGCAACAGTGTCTTCAAAATCTATGATGTTTTCGATTTGATTCTCCTGGATTTTAGCCTCGATCATTGTTGTCATGTAAGGGCATATGCTCATAATCATATGTATCAATTCAATAAACTGAAACTCCTCTCATATAGGCGATCATCCAATCAAGGACGCTTTGACATCTTACACTCTGGTAGAAACCTAGCGGCGCGTACCCAGTGGTTGTTAAACAAAACACGAAGTGCTACCACGTGTAACAGAGGTACTGTTACTGACTTAAACTGTATTGAAATGGAAGCGCGTTGTACAAGATAGAAACTTTACGCGTTGTACAGGATTGAAATAAATGTGAATTTTGCTTCAATAGTGAATCTTATATTGCATAAATTTATCAATTCCTGTCTAGGGACTACTTAAGTAATAGAAGCTAGATTAAAAGACTTTATTCAAATTAGAACAACGATATTTCAACTTAACTATCGCAGGTTCTTATTTAATGGATTCCTATTCAGCAGCAAAAATACTTGCATCATTGGCGCGCGGCAGGGACCACCAGGCTCACAATTTTCATTTGGTAATGCACACAATCAACACAAGAACGAGACCCTAAAGCGCGCAGTGGAAAATAGTAACTGGGAACTTTTTTTGTAATAGAACTCCTAGGGGTCTATAATAGGGGGTTTCAAAGTTGGCGATTTCGGAGAACGATTTCATCCAAAATTGGGGACGACCATGTTTTGGCAAATCGAACTGTTCACGGTCGAACCCCTCCCCCGCGCCATTTTAAGGAAATTTTTTGTCCATTTCAGGAATTTAAATTTTCCTCTGAGTTTTTTCTTCCGTACTGTATTCATCTAAAAGTTTAGTGGACATGACATCAACTAAAATGAAGTTTTCACGTGATGTATGGATATGCAATTAGGCTCGCTGGACTGACGTGTCAGAATGTGTTTGCATCATATATAACCTCTTCGTTGGCTTACCCGGAGGATAACTAGCAACTGTACATACATATTTTAAATATTGGATGCAAAAATTCGTCGGTACTCAGCCTTCAGGCTTTAGACTACAGATAATTGAGTGGACGTGGTTAGAGTCAATCCTTCGGCAGCCATATCACGTAGAAAATCCTATGCATCAAAACACCAAGTTAGTTAAGAAACCGCGAAAAGGCACGAAAATTTCCATTCCTTACCTCGCCCGCCTTTTTGAACCAGGAACGGGAGATGCACAGTTGTGGAAAAGTGAAGACGAAAATTTCGGTCACTTTTGTGTCGGCGGAACGCCGATCAGCTTATCAGCGATAGGATTGGCGGAAAGCAAGGGGGGATTTTTAGCCTATCGTGTGCAAGAAGTTTCAAGAACAAAGATTTTGGTAAGTCACATGATATTGCGTGTACTTACATATTTCATGTTTGTACATATTAGGGACCGTAGGGAGATAGGATTGGTTGTTGTTTTTTGGCCTTTAACTCACAACAAGGAAGTCGTTAGCATCTTTGCTAAGTACGTTGGTCGCCTCTGCACGCCGTGGAGTGTGTTTGGGAGCAGAGGGTCGAGTAATCCCCTCTAGCTCATCATACCCGGCCGGGACGCGTTACAGACGCACTTGGCCCGCCGGAAGTCCCTCGACGGTAGTACGCATTGGTCGGCTTCGCAAGCCCAAGTCACACACGTTTGGAACGTGTAAGCAAGTTTTTGGATTGTTACGTGGAGATATCGTTCGTGGAGTTTGTTACGTTCTCGCTGGATCTCTATATTAGAATATTGGTCTTTTATTCTCGCATTGGTTGGGCTCTACGATCGGTTAAGCGATCTGCCCTTTGGAGTATACTTACTCTGAGTGTAATTGGTCTGCCCGTACCCAGGGTGAAGAGTTCCGCCCAGGGTACACTACCCAGCACGGTCTCGCATTTAAGACCTGAATCAATTTGCAGCGACGATCCACGAAGTGTGAAACCAGCCCATTCCATCGGGTACAAAAGGTGAGATGGAGACGCAGAAATCGGACCAGGCGTCCTATGCTGATGATCGGTCGTCTGCTAGCAGCGGACGATCAGATCGGATCGTAGGCGATGGTTCGCGGGTTACCCTCCCCCGTCAGTTGGAAGGCTGGGCACGATGGTGGTCAGGTTCTCGACACTACGGTGTTCGATTTTGAACTTGACTCCACCACAATGGTGCGCGTGCCCGGATCACTTGGTGATCGTGGATATCACCGAGATGATATCTCGCCAAGAATTGTTTATAACGAATTAAATGTGGAATCGTTCTGGAGAGGACATAAGGAACGGCTATCTCCTTATGTTCTCGTTGTCGATAAGGATGGTGATGTTCGATCTGGCCGGGTGGAGTACTAGATCGGGATTAATAAGTTTTTCCTCCCCATAAGGCTCCTACCGGAGCCGATCGGGACTATAGCAAGTCTTGCTATAGTTCCGGAAAGGATTAGGACTTTTGTCCTGATCCTATGCATTTGAATGAACGTTATGATGAAAAAGTAAAAGATGAAAACGAATCGGAGGCTAATTGGAATGATCAGATCCACCCTCCCAAGGTTCCCAAGCAAAGGCTGAGAATGCCACCCGATGAAGATGACTTGGAAGAAAAGTCGCAGATCGGGGATGGGGTTATCAAGGAAGAAGACCTGACCAGGATGTATTACATCCACTAGTTAAAGCGATTTATTCGTGAAGATCAGGTCATGCAGACCTTAAACCCCCAGATCCCCGATCGCCTTCTCGGACCCACCACCGAGCCGATCCAAAGCAATTGGCCGTTGCTATTGGTGAAGAACCTGCTGGCGATGTTGCCTGAGGTCGGCAGAAAAGTGCAAAACCTCGCCAACGTACATAAACTGTTTGATCTGGACACTTGGAAGCTGGAGATGTCGATGTAGACCCTTCATGATCATTTGGTGCCGTTGGTGGGAGCGGTTCGCCGCCCAACTCCCACCGTGGCATTGAAGGTCGCTGAGGCCACGGCAGCACACGATGATGTATGTTCCGATGATAAATCGCTGTATCAGTCTCCACCTTCCTCTAATAGCTCATCGGAGTTGGAGTTCGGTGCTGAGCGGATGACCATGGGGGTGGATCATACCCCCATGGGAGCATAAAAAGGACGTGCGGCAGCATGGGGCTTGATGCCGGTAGGGGCCCCAGGAGCCCCCAAATGTTTCAGTACCTCCAAAGGAGGATGCCAACACGCTGCCCATGACCCAAGCTAACATCCAAGCCATGTTTGAGGCAATAATGGAGCGTTTCATGGGAGACCGATGCCGATCGCCTCCGCGCCCGCATGCCCAGGACTGATCTTCCCTGGAAAATGTCAATACTTGCCGGGATGTTGATATGGAGTCAGTGACATCAATGGATAAGGCTACCCGAGGTGGCAGACCAGTTGGCAGAGGAGGACGCAAGCCGCATCCAGCCCGACCGCGCCGATCAAGCAAAAACAGCGATGTAGACATGGAGTCTATCGGCGATCCGGATGACCACTATGGGTCAGACGATGCAGATGAGAGCAGAAAGCGCAGGGATAACCTAGCCTCTACGACCGCCTCGATTTTGGATCTACTGCGATCCCACGCATTCGCATGGATGCGACCACTGATATCAAGGATTTCATTGGCAAGGACGCCGACGAGGAGCAAGCCAGATCGTGGTTTGGTCGGGTCAAGTCTGCTTTCTTGCGGTATCGGACACCAAAAAAGGAACGGTGTTTGATCTTCAGAGATCTACTGAAAGGACCGGCTGCGAACTGGATCCAACAGTTGAGTCGGGATGTCCGATCTGACTGGGATCTGCTATGTTCAGAATTTGAGGGGCAGTACTGCAACTCTGGATTCTCTAGCGCCCGCAAATACCATCATATGCAGAAGCGGGGCGACGAGACGCTGATTGAGTACTTGCACCGTTTGAACGTGGCTGCAATTCGCGCCGGGATAGTGATCAAGGAAAACAACACGCCGACAGGTGCCGCTATGGAGCACGTGGGTCACTATATCAGTACCCTTGATGACCAAGAGCTGGCAGATCAGCTCACTCTGCTGCGCCTCAGAGATGTGGGAGAAGTGGAGCAGACGTTGCGGACGTTGCAACACTCACGCAGCATGAGGGCGAAGGGCGCCGTTGGATCGGGTCGCTACAGATCTAAGACCCAGACCGATCCGGTGAAGAGGCTCCTGACCAGATCGGCCCGTGCTGTTAAGGCGATAGCGACTGAAGACAGCACTGGATCGGAAGAAGAAAGTAGCGGTCACTCCAGTCTGGAGTCAAACGAAGACCAATATCGCCACATCTTCGTCACGGGACCTGCCCCAAGAACCAGATCGACGCCTAACCAATCAGATCGGAAGGTCAGGAGTGGAAACAAGTCCGATCCGGACCGACCTCGCGAGAAGTGTTCTCACTGCGGGTCAAGCAAGTACGATGATCAGGATTGCTGGAAGAAGCTGATATGAAAGAAGTGCGAAAGACGCGGCCACCCCACCGATCACTGCCTCTCCGTGTGCAAGTCATGTGGAGAGATCCACGAGGACGGCCAGTGCAAGATCGAAGAGTTCTTCAATCTTATGCGCAAGTGGTATGTGCCGGGTAAGAACGCGGGGATGATTCCACCTGACGTTGAGAAGATGTTAAACTAGAACGCTCGCCAGGTTGGAATCTGGATCGAGCCGAGCGATCTACGTTTGGCATCTATGCATATGTCGGCAAGGAGAATAAAACCGACAATACATGTTCTATTATCAAGTGCGTCGATCAGGATCATCCGGTCTACAATCTCACGACCGATGAATATTCCCGATCGAAGGTGGTCATGCAGCTGGATCTGCTGCCTGGGGGGTCTCGCAGATAATGGAAGTATCATGCGCCCGACAAATGGTTCAAGCAGGCGAAATCCTGTGGTAAGATAAAAAACCAGAACGCAACGATGTTGTTCGACTCTGGTGCCGAAGTCTCAATTATCGACTCCGCCTTTGCTCGTAAGGTCGGATGTCGTATAGACGACACTCAGAGACAAGAATGCGTCGGAATCGGTGTAAGTTCTTACATAACCGAAGGAAGGACGCGCGTGAAGATCACCCTATCGGGTTCGTTGGTCTCCTTCTTCAGCGCTTGGGTTGGGAAGCTGGCCGGTCAGGATACCCTGTTAGGCATGGATTTTATGGTGCCGGCAGGTGTTCTCCTTGATCTGTCTGATGGAGTGCATACACTCCCGGATGAGGTCCAGGTCCAGTTAGATGGTCGGCGGCCCCTATACGGATCGCACACCGACCTGGTCAGGTGGGACCAAGATGTAACCATTCCAGTCGGCCAATCCGCTGATACCCCGGTCGATAAAGGTTTTAGATCAAGGAAGTTATGGGTGACCAGGGGCGATCGGTGGGTGTCGACCTTTGTGAAGAGTGCCGGCCGATATGATTTTGTTCGAGTCACTAATATCGATGACAAGCCGCTTACACTCGACAACAATACTATTGTTGGCATGTGGCTGGCGGAAGGGAAAGTGCCAAGAAATATGGGGTTCGTTCCGATCGGATCCAGACGGTATGTTGAGTGGCAGAACTTGGCATACCAAGCGACCACCGATCTGATCAGCGATGATGGATCGTTGGAAGAAGATACCTCACCTATGGTGGCACGACCCAGCTATGTAACCCCAAAGAAGATGTTAGTTCGAAGAAAGGCACCGCAGTCGCCGGACACGGTGGACCATCAAGCAGATGAGACAAGGTTCGTCAACATGGTGGCGTCACAAGAACAGGCGACAGCGGAGCCGGAAATAGAAAAAAAGGGAACATGGGATTGCTGGGGCGGACCACGATGGCGCGCCTAATCATATCGATGTCGTTGAAGAGCAGCCCGCCGATCGGTAACAGCAGTATGCAACCGATCAGGACGGCTTGGGTGATATTGCCCCGGAAGACGATCAAGTTTGTATACATGATGGCGGGGATCAAAATATTCAGGAGCTGGAGAGCCAGCTGGCAGTCCTACCTGAAGTGTCTGCTGATCCGCCCGAAGTCACCTTGGACGATCTGCAAGTGGGCGATCGGGATCTCAACAGTCCCGATCAGATCGATCAGCTAAAGCAGATCATATGGAAGAAGAAACATCTGCTGATCAGTAAAGGCAACGCCTTACCCCCTGCTGCTAGCGGAGCGATTTGTGACATCGACGTTGGAGATGCCAAGCCGATCGCCCAGAGATGCCGACGTGTGGCGCCACAGTACCGCGAAAAATTGTCTGACCTTATTAAAGGACTGTTGGCTACCAAGATCATCAGACCGTCGACCTCGCCATGGGCTTCACCGATCGTGATCGTGATCAAGAAGAACGGTGTCGACATCAGGTTGTGTATCGACTATCGGTTGGTAAATCGGTTGACCAAGCTTATGGTGTACCCGATGCCGCTGATCAGCGATCTACTAGAAGACCTTGACAAGACTCTGTGGTATTGCTCACTAGACATGGCAAGTTGATTTTGGGTGGTTTCGATGACCGATCGGGCTCGCGAGATCTCCGCATTTGTTACGCCGTTCGGGTTGAAGAACGCGCCCCAGATCTACCAGAGGCTGATCGACAACGCACTGTATGGACATTTCAAGATCAGCACCGATCAGGACCTCACCAAAAATTATGATGTATTTACAGAGGGTGAACCCGATCGGGAAAGGAGACCGTCCGTTCTGGGGAGGAGATCGTATATCGACGACATTCTGATCCCTTCTTCGTCATGGAGCGATCTGTGCGATAAGGTCGAACGGTTGTTGGAGACATGCGATCGCTGGAACCTGTCGATCAGTGCTGTGAAGAGTTTTTGGGGAATGTACAAGGTCGCCTATTTGTGTCATATGGTGTCGATCAGTGGGCTGGAGGCCAATATTAAGGGTCTGGAGTCACTGAGCAACCTCCCGTTTCCCAGATCACTGAAGTCAATGAAGTCCTTCTTAGCGAGCTTAAATTACTACAGCCGCTTCATTGAGGACTTCGCGATTTACGCGGCCGTGCTGTACGAGCTCCGGGAAGTCGACTACCATATGTTGCGCGAAGAAGATCGGGAAACTTTACGGGAGGGCAGCGACTCTGATCTGCCCGCAGATTTTCCGCAGGTGGAGACAGAGGATCACATGAAGCGTGCAAAGGTTGCTTTCGGTATGCTAAAGGCCAAGATGGCGACGGCACCGATTCTCAAGCACTTCGATCTGGAAAAAATGCCGATCGTCATTGTGTACGCTAGTTAGTGGGCCATTTCTGCCACTCTAGTGCAAGAACAGGATGGTGTGTACCATCCGGTCACTTTTACGAGCCAGACGTTGAAGCCGAACGAAGTTAACGATGGGATCGTCGAAAAGGAAGTTCTGGCTTTACTACGGATTTTGGATGCGTGCTACAACCTACTGGTCGGACGATCTGTAAAGGTTCTTTCGAGAAAGTCGACATTGGCCTGGCTGTTATCAGCCAATGCGATGGACGGTCGGCTCGGCAGATGGTCAGCGATCTTGTCGCAGTGGTCGCTCGAGGTCGTCAAGTGGACCAAGGGAGAGGAGGAGATATTGGGCACATTGGCTGCCAGTATCACCCCTCGGTCTGAATTGGATGAGTCTCTGACGGCGATTGCCCCAAGGAAGAAACCTCGACAGTCAATCTCGCTGCCTCCACCGATCGTCGATCGGGATGAGGAACTCCTGGTCTTTAGTTTCGACGGATCGGCTAGCGTGAAGAAAAAGGTCGGCGCCTATAGTGCCATACTGTGGAATTTACCACAATGGTCTATAGTAGCAGCCGCCGCCGATTTCACGCCTGACATAACGGTCAACGAGGCGGAATATCGGGGACTCCTTCTATGTCTTGATCTGCTGTCATCACAAAAGAAAGGTCGGATCATCATATGTGGTGACTCCAACTTAGTGATAAGGCAGATCACCGGGGAGATCGACTGTAAGGCGCCACGGCAGAAGTTGCTGAATTATCGGGTGATGAACGCACTGAAAGACTATCCCAACCACGAGCTATTGCACGTGAAACGAGATTGGAACAGAAGCGCCGATCACCTCGCGAACCAAGCTATGCGGGACCAGATCGGGGAGACGATCACCGAGGAGGACGTTCTACATGAACTTATGAACATAAACAGGCTCCCGGAGTTGATCAAGCCCAAGGACAGCCCTGATCAGGTGCATGTGATGGCGGAAACTAGATCGCGAACTCGGAAGTCTCGCAGATCGTTCCCAAAGGAAAGGCTGAGTGAATACGTTGTACAACAGCTAAGGGCGGAACGGATCCTCAAGGCGCAGGAAGAAGAAGAGTGGATCGTCAACTTGAAGGCCTATCTGCGCGGTGAACTGTCCAAATTAACAAATGATCAGGCGAAAGATTGTACCAAGATCGCGGGCAGTTACGATGTGGACGACAATGGATTGCTGTATTACTACCGTGACACTGATCAAGACAGTGCCGATCGAGATCGACTAGCGAAACTGGTGATCCCTGAGTTGCTACAGCCTGATGTCCTTCATCACTTTACGTGAGTCTAGAAGGGGGACATCAAAGCATAGGAAGGACATACCACAAGATCAGGGCCCACTTTCACTGGAGAGGACTTTTTCGGAGCGTGCAGAAATATGTGGGCTGTTGCACAGATTTCGAGACCGGAAAGTGAAGACCGATAATCAAGGGTCGATCGCCCGGAAATATCAAGGCTACTACCCTTTCCAGGTGATAGCAATGTATCACATACCGTAGCTGCCCAGATAGACACGCGGCAACACTGAGCTGCTGATCTGGATCGACGTATTCACTGGTCTGGTGATCGCAAAGGCTAGTGCATCCCGATCTGCGGAGCAGATCGCCCAGTGTTACAAGGAATGCGTGTTCAGAAGGTTCGGCGCCAGCGAGGTTATTAGACACAATCGGGAACCCGGTTTTATGGCTGAGGTGTTCCGATCGTTCAATAACATGCTAGGCCAAAAGCAGAGCGCGACGATTGCATATCGTCCTCAAGCGAACGGATCGGATGAACGCATGGTGCAGACAATAACAAGGGCAATTAAGATGTATGTGACCGACCCAGACCAACGTGATTGGGATGAGTATGCATAGAGACTGGTATTCGCACTCAACTGTTCAACCTATCGGTTCCGAGGAGAAACTCCTTTCTATCTGGCTTATGGATGGGACCCTCGATCGACAATTGAAGCGGCGATACCTATCGGCTGCACTCGAACCCGCGATCGCGATGCCCGTCGATGACGCATGCAGGTACAGAAGCATTATCAGCATGCGAAAGAAGTCGTCAATGAGAAGTTGCGTCAGGCCACGCAAGATCGAGCAGATCGGAATAACGATCAGGTCCGCCTTCATGGTATTGAACCTGGGGCGAGGGTATGGTTATAACTCGATCGGGTCAAGGAAGGCTATGCAAAGAAGCTGGCTCATATGTGGCACGGTCCTTTCCGTGTAGCAGAGCTGATCGGTGAGCATGCTGCCCGTCTGATCACGATCGGCACGGATTATAAACTTTTTCCGATCGTGCATGTGTCCAAACTGAAGCTAGTAAGAGAGCTCCCCGATCGGCCTAAAATGCCCTGTCTGGTGGACGAAGCGGAGAGATTCGATTTTGACGAAGCTCTGCTTCCGGAAGATAGTTAGAAAAGGCCATTGGAAGAGGACGAATTCGAGGTGGAAAAGGTGCTAGATGTCCGATCAGTCAAGAAGACGCGTTTCGGTCGCACCCACCGAGAATATCTGGTCCGCTGGAAGGATCACGACGAAGCAACTTGGATCGACGAACTCGATCTAAATTGTGGAGAACTGCTACGAGAGTTCGAGCGAGAACGAATCATTTGGAATCGCTTTGCAGTGATGCAGACTCATGAAGATGATCAAGACACGCAGTAGCACCGATCAGTATATCGATCGGTGTGAATATGTGTAAGGTCTGAATTATTGTGAATTAGTGTGATGAACTGTGATGAACTGGAGTGACGAACGTGGTGATAATTTTCGCGATGTGGATGGAAACTGTGTGTGATAACGTGTTGGTACAAGTTTGGAGAAAGTGATGAAATTTGGTCAAGCGATCAGGTGATCAGGAATTTGAAAGAATGATGACATGTATTATGGATTATCTGGTCAGCTAACTGCCACATAAAGATTCGCAGTCACCCCACAGACGACCGATAGTCCATGCTGGATGGTCTTCGATCTAGTTCTGATGCTGATTGCGCCAGGGCTCCTTCCGATCGATCTGGATCAAGGCGTCTTTCAGGTCTGCTATCGGCTCGTCACAATGGAGACCGGGATACCAGGCGCCGTCGTCAGCTAATACCCCGGCTTTCTCAACCCGACGCTTGTCCATATGAAGAAATACAGGATATAGAAAGATGTCGATGTAGCACTCGCGGGCCAGCATCCCTCCCAGAACGAACTGGCATAGGGTCTGCCAGGCCTCTCCCGCCCGACTCCGGCGCTTCTTCCGGTTCTTCTGGAATGAGATCAGGCCTTGATAATGCTGCGCTCGATCAGGGGGAATCACTAGATAGTGTGTAGACTCCAAGATCGCTTGGCTGTAGGCCTCATTGAAGGCCTTCACTCGACCCAATAACGAGTCGATCCACGCAGTCGACGCAAACATGGACCCCAGCTTGGGGCGGATGAACACTTTCCATGGATGATCTGCATACAGAAGGGCGATTTGTGGTGCTTTGACCAGGTCTGCCCGCCATGCAGAAGCGTCAGGAGCCTTTGAAGCTGGAGAAAAAAGCCAGGAATCTGGTCGGTACATCGACCGGGCTAGTATCTGCTTGGTCAGGGCTGATCGGTGCAAGCTACCGATCTGTCCCGATGACCATGGCAAAGTGGCATCTGAAGTCAACGTCGGAAGGGATCGACCTCCGATCAACACTCCTTTCAATCGGGCGTGATGGCGCTGCCCAGATGTGCCGGGATGGAAGGAAGGCGCCGATCCGGTCAGCTCACGCGTTCGTGTAACACCATCGCCTTGGGAGCTGATCACCTGATCAGCCCCCGATGAAGACTTCGCTGGAACAGGACCTCGGCGTCGATCAGATCGGCACTTGGACAAAGCAGTTAACAAGAACTCAGAATCTCCCGATTTGTTCCCCGAGTCCTCTCCGGATGAGATCTCCATACGCTTGGTGTGATCAGCGCGGGGACGTAAGGGCGCATGCGATTTGACGGTGATGGACGTGTCACCTGCGTCCGATATTATGCTTGGAAGATTTGCCAGCGTCTTGGATTTCTTTTGAGGCACCGCTTGTTTCTCCTCGAGTTCGGAGTCGCGCGCTATGCCCCGCGCCCTTGAGCCCTTCGACGCGTCCTTACGATTCTTGAAACTTTTGGAATTTTGGAATATCGACTTTTGGCCAATGATGGAGTCGCTTCCGAT
Source organism: Peronosclerospora sorghi (assembly GCA_026184515.1). Lineage (NCBI taxonomy): Eukaryota > Oomycota > Peronosporomycetes > Peronosporales > Peronosporaceae > Peronosclerospora > Peronosclerospora sorghi. The sequence continues at coordinate 13,534,273 of CM047585.1, forward strand.
CTTGGTGCAGATCGATCAGAGCGGCCAATGCAGATCGGTCAACGCTAGAGCCTGCAGCCGGACGCCGGTACGGTAAGTCATTCAACTGTTGGTGGCACCGATCTACGGCCGCCCAACGACGGTTTGACTCCTGGGTCCAGGCGTCCGATCGTCTCTGGAAGGACTCGACCTTCTCGATCTGGTCCTTGACTACGACTTGCAACTCGCCGATCTGCCTCTTCAGGTCACCCTGTTGGGTGCGGAGTAAAGTCCGATCGGACTGATCCTCCAACCTCTGCGGTTGACCAACGCAAGTTGCTCCCGGAGGTGTGACCTGTAGGCCTCCAAACGAGACAGATCATGCCGTGCGCCGATCAGCCCGTCCAAGATCGGTCGGAGCTGATCGCAGTGGTCATGCGACTGACGATCAGCCGCGAGTAAAGCGTCAAACGCTTTGGTGATATCGGTGGGCAGCCGATCTGCATGCGAAGGAAGCTTAGAGCAGATCCAAGACGAAAAACAGACCGATCAGCTTACCTCGCGTTGTTTGTTGGGCGATCTGGGCCCAGAGATGCGCGTTTTCGGCGATCACCTCCTTCAACTTCGTGGACATGGGGATCAAAGCATCCACCTCCTTCCGTAGTTGCAGGAGTGATGAATCCTTTGTGGCCAACTGCGACTGAAGTTCCCTGACTGTTTTCCGAAGCTGATCGGCGCCGATCTGATGCCCATCCGGTGTGTGCGGAATCGGAGTGTTGTGAGGGCTGTCAGATCGGGCCGATCGGGGAGGCGAATTGACATGGGGCGATTGGGAGCATAAAGAACCTGCAGCAACGAACGTCAAGAGAGGATACAAGATGGTCACGTGCATAAGGACAAATACCTGGCGAAGGCGGATTCGAAGATCTGTCCATCGGTGAAATCCACTACTGCGAAGTTCTGGGATGCCAACTGGTGGTGAGATCGGGTCGCTACCGTTGCGCGGCTGCGACCAGACTCAGGGGCGGCTGTGGAGAAGTGAAGGCGAAAATTTCGGTCACTTTGTGTCAGCGGAACGCCGATCAGCTCATCAGCGATCGGATTGGCGGAAAGCAAAGGGGGGGGGCTTTTTAGCCTATCGTGTGCAAGAAGTTTCTAGAACACAGATTTTGGTAAGTGACATGATATTGCGTGTACTTACATATTTCATGTTCGTACATATTGGGGACCGTAGGGAGATAGGATTGGTTGTTGTTTTTTGGCCTTTAACTCACAACAAGGAAGTCGTTAGCATCTTTGCTAAGTACGTTGGTCGCCTCTGCACGCCGCGGAATGTTTGGGAGCAGAGGGTCGAGTAATCCCCTCTAGCTCATTATACCCGGCCGGGACGAGTTACAGATGAACTTGGTCCGCCGGAAGTCCCTCCACTGGAGTACGCATTGGTCGGCTTCGCAAGCCCAAGTCACACACGTTTGGAACGTGTAAGCAAGTTTTTGGATTGTTACGTGGAGATATCGTTCGTGGAGTTTGTTACGTTCTCGCTGGATCTCTATATTAGAATATTGGTCTTTTATTCTCGCATTGGTTGGGCTCTACGATCGGTTAAGCGATCTGCCCTTTGGAGTATACTTACTCTGAGTGTAATTGGTCTGCCCGTACCCAGGGTGAAGAGTTCCGCCCAGGGTACACTACCCAGCACGGTCTCGCATTTAAGACCTGAATCAATTTGCAGCGAAGATCCACCAAGTGTGAAACCAGCCCATTCCATCGGGTACAAAAGGTGAGATGGAGACGCAGAAATCGGACCAGGCGTCCTATGCTGATGATCGGTCGTCTGCTAGCAGCGGACGATCAGATCGGATCGTAGGCGAAGGTTCGTAGGGTACTCCCTGTTAAAGATCCACCTCAAGGTGCAGTGAGATACCAGTTCGGTTATCCCGCCGTAACCAATATGGGTTACACGGGTCCGGTGACATCGGTCAAGGACCGGTTCACTCGTAGTCGTGAACCGCGGTGTGGGTGGCTGTGGATCACCACGTGTAGTCAGACCGTAGGCTAGGACTGTAATGTTACTCTACAAGTTGACCTAAAGTGGGAGCCTGCTCTGCGGATTATCAACAGGTTATGAGCCCAAAGCCTGTTGGGCTCCCTGGTCGCTTCGCATGAGTCCGGCGGCGGACGTTACTCCGTCGCCGTCGACCTCGTCCGGCTGCGCGGCATTGCGACTGCGAGCGGTGAGATCAGTTTGAGGGAACCCGCGAGGGTTCAACGCGGGAATTGGCGGTCGTGCCGGTCCGCGTGTGTGTGTTCGTTCGGCCGTGGCCTGCGACGAGGAGAAGGTGACGCACCCGACAAGCCCCCGAGATGCAGCTCCGCGGTGTGAGCAAGAAACGGTACAAAATATTGACCAATTGGCAGCATTCGCTCAGTGTCGTCGGCCGAGGCCTCGTGCGGGTGGAATATTGCGAGTTTGAAGGGAAAGGACGTGGTAATGCGTGTATTTGTGTCTGGGATCGAGACAAATGAAAAGTATGAAGACGAGAAGGTTGCTGAGGGAGAGAGTGAGAAGGTGGAGTTTACCAAGTCCAAGGACAGTTTCCAGCAAGACTCGACGCAGTGGAACAATGACATGGCGCTCTGGTCGAAACACCGCTCCGATTGGTCCGAAGCGCATAATCCGGCCGTGTCCAAAGACATTGTCAACGATTTCATTGTGCACTCGTACGGCGTGTTCCACTCGTTGAAGGATCAAAAGGACAAACTGCCGCGCGAGCTCATTGACTTGCACGCCGAGTTTGTCAAGATTCAAGAGAAGGAACCCGAGCTGTTGGAGCAAGAAGAGAATTTAGTGGACAAAGATTGGATGAAACTGGCCAGGTGTAGCCGGTGCGTATACGCACGGTGTGACTAGCGCACAGAGGAAGACTCTTCCTTAAAGCGGTAGCTACAGCTACTTAGCCGATACGCCCTTGTAAAGGTCTTAGTAGGAGAGTTCTCCTACTCGGGGCCAAGATTCCCGAGTTGGTATACTACTTAGCCTTAACGGCTGTATTCCCTTTACGGGATGTAAGTAAAGGGAGGGCTCCTTCTTACCTACGACACTCACTGCGCGCGCTACCGGTCGAGGTCGCACGTCCGCAAAATAGAGGGAAATGTAAACTGAATATATTTAATATGTAATTAGTTTAAATTAAGTAGAATATTCCTAATTCGTACCTAGCTAAAATTTAGTGTACACACCTGTGTACTGACACGTGGATGGCTGACACACCACCACACCAAGGGCCCCTGCCCTGATTGGTTACAATAACCAAAGGTTCAGAACCTTTCAAACCGGTCAATACTGACCTCAACGGTGGTGTACTCATGTACACCAACGCTAAATGTAACCCGAATGTAACGCCGTTACATCCTCCCCCATCAAGACTATTGCTTACGCAATAATCAAATCTTGTTGGAGAATTCCAACTCCAGTTCCTCTGTCCCTCCATATGTACACCTCCAGTGGTGCTATGGCGTCTCCACTAGAAGAGGTAGACTACTCCGAGTTTTCGGAGGTGGATGCGCTTGGGGATACCTCCCCAACGGTTAGCCGCTCCGACAGCGCCGAACGGCGTTGTCGGCAGCCTAATCCGTTCCCCACACGTGGGGAAAATGCGCTAACCAGTGCGCCACCCCTGCCCATATCGGATGATACATCCGAATCGCCAAAGGCGATCGTCACTAATGAGCTGGACGCAGCTCAAGACACCCAACTTGCCGCACAGGCACTAAGGGCTGCGTTACGCGCACCCAAACGCCCTTCAAGGGCGGCTTATAATTTTGATGGTCCTCGTGACCTTCCAAGGTGGGCCAGGCGTTTGGTAAGGACCAGGTTAGCGTCCTATACCCCTGTCCCCGCGGCTGAACAGCCGTATCAACGCGAACGCCGTGAGAAACTCCGGCAACAACTGCTTACACAAAAGCAGTTCACTAGCGTCTCATACCGAGAGCGCTTAAACAGGAAGGCACAGGGTGCCCCTGTTGAGAACCTCCGCGAGGTTCCTTTCGTTCTTTCTCCGGGAGAAAGTGCTGATGATGCAGAGAAGAAGTTCCGCTCTTGGGCGGAAGGGGAGAAGCTTCTCCCCAGCTTCGATAAGCTGTATGACATCTATTCCCGTCGAGACATTTGGGTGAAGAGGGTGTTGTGCCTGACATTTGCCAAAGCCAAAGCGATGGAGAAACTACGTGCTCGGTATCGCACGCGCTACGCCAGCGTCCCTGTCTCCACCATGGTGTCCGAAGACAGTGTGAGCGTCACATCTGCCTCCAGCGAACTCCCACTTATTGGGAGTGAAGGGGCTTCCCATGCCCCTCTGGTCGTTGACCTACAGCGGCATTCTCCCTCTCAAAAGCGTCAACGACGTCGCGGAAATCCTGCCGTAGGGGAGTATCGAACTCCCACGAACTCTGTGAGTGTGGATAACCTTTCCACTTCACCAGGTACTGGGTTTGACCCCGATGATGGCGTCGCGCCATCAGCCGTTCCACATGAAAGTGTCGAGTACCCTCCGCATCAATCATTGGATGAGGAGGTCGCGCAATTGCGACGTGAGATTCGCGAGCGCTGTGATCGACACAGCCATCGCATCCATGATCTCCACGAGGGGATCCGCGATGAGCGGGATGCCACTGATCGCTTCGAGAGGCGACTTGCCTCTCTCGAGACGACCGTTTCGGAGCTTCGTGGTCGCATTTTAGCCCTTTCAGGCTTACTTCACCCTGCCGTGCCTTACGGCTATCCGCCTTTCCACCCTCTTCCATGAGGGGGCCCGCCTCCGTCTTGGTATGGCTTAAGCATACCGACATAAAAGGTTGGATGCGTACGCATCACCTTCGGGATGTCCAAGGTATACGATAAGCCCTTTCGGGCTAGTACCTTAAAGGGTCCACAAACCCGGGGCGCAGTTTATTGCGCAACAAATTTGAAACTGCATGTGTAGGAAGATTTTTAGCGTTTAATAAAACACTTTCTCCTACTTTGTACACCCTTTTGTTACGCCGCCCCTTGCGGTCAGCTTTCTCCTTCTGCTTGTCTTGGCTTTCCGACATGGCATCGCAGACGTGTCGTAAGAAACTAAGGCGCGTCGATAAGAACTCATCGATGTGCTTTCGCACAGATACAGGGCTGACATCGGGGAATCCTTCCCTCAAGCCCTGGGCCACACACACGTGGCGTCAACGGAACTTTCGGATTCACCAATCCGTTCACGTAAAACTGGGTAAACCCCGTAGATGCATGTAACGAATTGTTGATAGCAAATTCAACCATCGGAAGCATCTCACTCCAACTCTTTGCAGAATCCGGACATAAACTCCGGAGAATATCCTCCACAACGCGATTAACGCGTTCCGTCTGACCGTCCGTCTGCGGGTGATCTGCAGTGGACATGAGGAGCTTGGTGCCTAGCACCTTAAACAACGCTCCCCAGAATTGTCCCGTAAAACGGGGATCCCGATCCGACATAACGGAATCGGGTAGACCATGCTGTCGAAAGACACGGTCTAGGAACACTTTCGCTGTTTCTTGTCCATCTATGGACTCTGGAACCGCCGCCAGGTGAGCCATCTTGCTCAATCGGTCTACAAAGACCAATATGCCGGTGCTCCCGGCCTTATCTTTCGGAAAACCGAAGATAAAATCCATGCTAATGGATTTCCAGCACTCCGTTGGAACCGATAAGCTCGCCAAAGGCGCAGCTGAACTTGCATAGGGTTTAACCCTCTGACACGTCTCACAGGTGCGTATATACGCACCGACCCATTTATACATGTTGGGCCACCAATACAAAGCGCTTAAAGCGCTGTAGGTCTTATCCCGACCTAAATGACCCCCGGTAGGGGCGTCGTGTGCCTCAAAGAGGACTCTATACTTCAGTTCCTCATTATGAGGAACTACCACCCGCGGAGTGTCCTCCGCGCTCGTGCTATAAAATAGCAGACCGTCACAGTACCTGTAACGGTGTAAACGAGCTTTAGCTCGACTTGACAGGGTTGGCTCAGACGAGCCAAGACCATTTTCACCTAACGCGCTGATAAGCACCGTACATTGTGGGTCTTTCTCATACGCCTGGCGTATGAGATCCACCACAGATGTGGTGACGAATGTCACGTGAGCGATCTCGTAATCGGAATGACGCGATAACGCGTCCGCAAGCCCGTTTTGCTTGCCAGGTTTATACTTAACCTCAAAGTTGTACTCCGCAAAGAAGGAGAGCCAACGGACCACCCGTTGGGAGAGATGAGGCGACTTCGTCGCTGTACGTAAGGACGCGTGGTCTGTATAAACCACGAACGGCTTTGAGCCGAGTAGGTGAACCCTAAATTTGACAAGATCATACTTCATTGCAAGTAGCTCCTTGTCATGAACGGGATAATTCCGTTCCGAAGCTTTAAGCTGACTCGACTCAAACGCGATCACGCGCTCCCTTCCTGCATCGTCTGCTTGTAACAAAGCATCCGATTGCGAAATCGGAGGCGTCGCAGACGACACTTAAATGGTTTCCCAGAATCTGGGAGAGCAAGAACGTGGGCTTTTAACAAGCTCCCCTTTACCGATTCAAAAGCGTTCTGGTGTTTGGTTTCCCAACACCAATCCACGTCCTTCTTAAGAAGGTCGTTTAATGGCTTCGCCATTTCAGCGTAGTTCTCGCTGTACTTGTGGAGATAGTTGGCTAATCCTAGCCACTTCCGTAAATATCTAAGATTTACAGTCGAAGGCCACTCCACAATGGCTTTAACCTTGGCGGGATCCGCCCGCACTCCATCCTTACCGATGAAGCATCCGAGAAAAGGAATTTCATCAGCACCAAATATACATTTGGATGCGTTTGCATATAACTTATGCTCTCGCGTACATTCGAGCACAGCTCGAAGGTGTATAAGGTGCGTCTGAACATCAGACGAGTCGCCTTCCGCACGACTATGAACGAATATATCGTCGAAGTACGTCTGAGCGTACTTCCTACGAGGGCGGAAGAGTTGAGTCACCAAGCGATTGAAAGTCGCTGGTGCATTTGAAATCCCTTGTGGCATAACAAGCCACTCCCACAGCATGTCACTAGGCGTACTAACCGCTTTCAGCGGAATATCGGACACTCGCATGAGCACCTGATAATACCCGTCTACCAGATCTAAGGCACTTTACACAGTACAGCCCGCCATATTGTTCTGTAGGACATCCTTCCGAGGAATCGGAGTCTGCATGGGCACAGTAGCTGCATTCAGCTTGTTGTACGCATGCACAATGCGCCACTTTCCGTTCTGTTTACGAACACAAAAAGTGGGAGATGAATGGGGAGACTTTCTCTCCCGTACCATCCCTGCCTATTCTTTCCCCTTGAAGAATGCGTCGATGACGTCGCATTGTTCCTTGGGGAGAGGCCACTGCCTAGTGACGCAGTATTTGGTTCCCGGAACCAAATCAATTTCATGTCGGACTTCCCGATCCGGTGGTAACCCCATCGGTGGGTTGTCACTAATGACATCTCCGAATTCTTTAACAAGGAATGGTAAGGGTCCTCAGGATCCGCGAGTATCTTGAGGCCGCTTCGGGCATTCAATTCCTGTTTGGTTTGCACCAAAACTGACTCTTCCATCGTGGATGAGGAGTTCAACTCCTCTTCCGGACGCAACACGACGACCTCGTCGATTTCATCTACTTTCAAAGCAGTCTCGTACTCGTTGAAGGACATCTCCTCCAAAGACAACAGTTCGCCTACCCCAGGCAACCGTTCCAGGCTTACGCCTTCTGTGACAATACCTGTCACACTATTCAGCATCCGATAGGACTGCTGACTACTGGCCTCGGGACTCTTCCCGGGACCCAGATGGGGGGATTCAATTGCCCCATCTATTGGAAGCGCATCGCGCCTATCCACAGAGGTCTTTACTTCTACCACTGGTGACTTGCCGGTCTCACCTAATACGGCGTGGTCGGAATCATTTCCGACGTGCGAAAGAGACAAACTTCTGGTCTATTCGCTTGGAAGCGCCTCGCGCTTAACCACAGGGGTCTCTACCCCTACCACTGGAGTCGCAACTTGTTTGCCGGACACGGCGTGGTCGGAATCTGTTCCGACCTGCAGAAGAGACGAACTTCGGGTCTATCTCTAAGCGCCTCGCGCTTAAACTCAGAGGAATCCACCTCTATCACTGGCGACTCACCAGTCTCGCCTATATCGGTGCGGGGATTAACCGCCGAATCCCCCTCGTTAAGTAACTCTTCCTTAACGCCATTTGGAATGATCATTTCAGACATCCCAATCTCTGGCATCTCACGCCAGAATCGCTTTTGCGATCGAGCAAAAGTGGGTTCATGACTCGCCAATTCTTCACCCGACCGCGGATGCGTTGAGCCAATGGGTTTAGACTTCCAGTATATCCATGGCTCGTGGCGTTCCATCCACTTCATGTCCAGAATGAGGTCATACCTCGAGTCCAAATCCAGGACTAGGCAACGTTCTAAGCTTTCGAAGTCTGCAAACTTCAGCTTAAGGTCAATAGAGACCTTGGGTACAGAAACCTGTACGCCCGTCGCAAGACGAACCGTGACAACGTCACGAGAACGTGCCTCTAGGGCCTCGGCATACAGCCGAATCTTCTCCACAGAAGCTCGTCTGACATAATTGTCAGACGCTCCAGAGTCTATCAAGACTCTCCAAGGCTTATCAAAGCCTTTCACGTCCGCAAGGACTACCAGCAAATCTGGCTGGTACACCAACTCGGTGCTAGAAAGCACCGCTTCCCTCGGGGATTTGTGCTGTCGTCCCCTACCCTGGGGCTTAACAGCACTGAGGGGTCCCCAAGTAGGGCGCCCCGCACCTACTGGAGCCGTCGTTTCCCGACGGCTTGTACAAGGGCTTTTTCCCCACCCTTTGTCCCTTGTAGCGAGTGTCTCGCTGGAGATTTTTTGGAAATCTGTTCCTCAGATGATCCATGCTCCCACACAGGAAGCATCTAAGTGGCCCATGCCGCTGCAACATAGCTAAGAGCTCTGCCTCGAAGCTCTGTAAAAAAGAGTCAGAGTGACTCTTAGCGGGAGGTTTCTCCTCCGCTTCGACCTGACTCAGGTCCATGGGTTCGGGACCCACCTTAGAGAAACGGAAGTTCCTCTCGGCGTTAAACGTCATCTTAAACGCTTCCTCCAGGGATTGGGGTAGGCATTGGAACAATTTCGAACGTGCTGGCCCTTCTCTCAGGCCTCCCATGAAGACGGGGATGGACACATCGTCGGAATACGCTTTCGCGTACATCCCTGCCAACAGGGTCTTAAGCTCCTGGATATAAATCTCCAGGTCCTTAGTGCCTTGACGGCACCTCAGGAACGCCAGTTGATTCTGGAAAACCAGATCAGGCGTTCCGTACATGTCCATGAGCTTCTGCTTAAGGACCTTCCATGTTGGGAACACGTCCGTGACTGACTCCGAACACGTAAACGCCCATGTACGGGCTTTGCCCGTAAGATGGGTAATGCAAGTCCCACTTGCAAGTGATCAGAGGTTATGTTCGCTGTGGCGAAGGCCGTTTCGACCTCTCGCAACCAAACATAAAGGTTGTCACCCTTCTCTCCGGTGAACTCCTTTATCTTAAACTATAATGGAGGGCGCACCCCCGTGGAATGACCTCCACTGCAACTCGCATCATGAGCGATGAGGGCATTTACCCTTTCCTTTACGGCCTCAAGGCCCTGCTCCACTAGGAGCTTCATGAATTCTTCCCCCGTTAAGGGTAACAGCCTTTTAAAGGCTTCCTGCTGGACGAGGGTCAAACTATCCCAATCGTCCTGATTTATCCTTTGCAGAGGATGCCTAGTCTACCAACACAGGTGCTGGATTGACTACTAGTGCTACCAGATGTAGCCGGTGCGTATACGCACGGTGCGATAAGCGCACAGAGGAATGCTCTTCCTTAAAGCGGTAGCTACCGCTACGTAGCCGATATGCCCTTGTAAAGGGCTTAGTAGGAGAGTTATCCTACTCGGGGCCAAGATTCCCGAGTTGGTTTACTACTTAGCCTTAACGTCTGTATTCCCTTTACAGGATGCAAGTAGATGGAGGGCTCCCTCTTACCTACGACACTCACTGCGCGCACGACCGGTCGAGGTCGCACGTCCGCAAAATAGAGTGAAATGTAAACTGATATATTTAATATGTAATTAGCCTGAATTAATTTAAACTAATATAAATTATATGTAATACTAAGTAGAATATTCCTAATTTGTACCTAGATAAAATGTAGTGTGCACACCTGTGTACTGAAACGTGGATGGCTGACACACCACCACACCAAGGGCCCCTGCCCTGATTGGTTACAATAACCAAATGTTCAAAACCTTTCAAACCGGTCAATACTGACCTCAACGGTGGTGTACTCATGTACACCAACGCTAAATGTAACCCGAATGTAACCCCGTTACACAAGGAGCGTGAGTACTGGACGAGCAGTCGCGCCAATATGAAGCGCGAGGACGAAATGTGCTTGGATGAGAATGCGAGGTACAAACAGGAGGACGAGTACGTGCGGCTGGAAGCAGAGGCGCGTCAGAAAAGGTCAAGCCGGTCGAAGCCGATCTCTTGGCACTCAATACGGAGATTCACGCGCGTACGCGCTCGATCGCGCAGCGTCGCACGCGGCATCAAGCGCTCGACGTCGAGTACGAACAAGAGTGGCGCGTTGTACAGACGCAGCGCATTAACACGACCAAGGCGCGTCTGGAAGAACACACGGCGCGCATTACGCTTGTCACAATGCGGACCGAGATCTTTAGTGACCAGCGAGAGCGACAGACCAAGTCGAAGCGGATGCTCCAGTTCAAGCGAGGGGCGCTCACGGACGAGCGCAAGCCGGACTGTCAATTGTTTGGCGAGAATCGCGAAGATTGCAAGAATACGCTCGATGAAGCGCGGAATAAGTTGAACATCACGCCAGAGTACGTGGAGCGTCTCGAAGCGGACATGAAGGTGCGTGCGAGCAAGTTACAGGCCGTCAAGGACAGCAACAAGCGCACACCGCAGGAAGGTGGCGATGCCGAAGTGGACGAGCGCGATGAATTTATGAACGACGTGCGTCGTCGACGTGCGCAGTTCCAGAAAGAATTGGAGGACCAGTCGGCGCAGCAAGAATCCAAGAACAAGCTCTGTACGTCGTTGGTAGAGCGCATGAACCAGAACATCAAGAACCTCGAAGACGAGGTACAGAATGCGGCTGTAGAGGAGCATAAGACTCGTCAGTTTAACGAATTGATCAAGACCGATACGAAGCTCTTGATGGACGAGGAGACTAAGCGCTCGATCTGGGCGCAGGTAGAGGACGTCTATAGCGTATCGAAGCTGCAAGAGAAAGACGAGGACATGATGATGACGTCGCCGATTCGGAGTCTCTTGCCGCAATTGGCCGAGGCGTTTGTGATATTGACGAACCGCTTGTTAGAAGAGGAATCGAGTTTCCAGCACGCCTCGACGCATCTCGAGGACGAGATCAACTCGATTCATGCCTTTATGGAACGAATGGAGAGCGACGAGAGTGCGCTGTGTACGACGGAAAAGACGTCCCTGGCGAAAGAGTCGCAAGTGAGTCGGTACGAGGCCGATTTGATCGAGCAGCGCGCGCGGTCGTTGATTGATAGTTACAAGCAGATGCAAGCCAAGCACATGAAGTACCCGATTGAGATGGGCAAGGTCAAGAGTTATCGGGCCGAGCGGGAAAAGGTCCTGTTACCGCGCGAGGCCGAGCTCGAGGCGGCCAAGCGCTTGATTAAGAACCGCAATTACTATGACCGGAAAGCCTGCAGTGGGTTTGCCAAGCGGTTCAAGCTGGACCAAGAGATGCGCGAAGTGCGCGATGTGTTTGATGTTAAAGGTGATGTTTTCGTGCATGATAACATGGCATACCTAATTTTGTGATTTTGGATGAAATTATAACGGGATTTTCGAATGGAGTTTTTGGCCAATCACGTGATGTATGACCGTTCACGACAGTCCTGGATAAGTACGCAGGTGTATGTCTACACACAAGGGAATTTTGGACCATACATTAAATTTGTGGCTCAAGACGGTGATTGAGGTTGATATCAAGCGTATGAAAAAGTGGTTGGACGCGAGTCGAATGGAGCGCAAAGAGTTTGAAACGCTCAAGTCCAAGGGCAAGGAGATGAAGTGGGAGCAAGATACGCTCGAGCGCATTCCCGCGCTCAAGGAGATTCAAAAGAAGATTGGGCGGCAGCCGCAGACCAGGAGTAGTAGTGGGTCCAACAAGTGCGAGTCGTTTGTTGGCGTGAAGGACGGTGAAGTGCGTGCCGCTCGACATCAAGAAGGATGGTTGGACAGCGGTTTGGCCGGCAATTCTGTGTGCTACAGTGTGTGGTGACCGTCATGATCTGTGCGCGCGAGACCATCTCGAATGTAAAGGCAGTGGCTCGTGAGAGCATTGGACGTGAAGACCCCAGGCCGGAGTAGGACGATAGGTGGCGATAGCGTATCGTCGTGAGACTCTGACGGACGAGTGAGTGTTGGTGATTTGAGCAGATGCCATAGACTCTCAACGAAGGGGGAGACGCCAATAAGACGCCACGTGATGTGTGGGCGCATGGGCGACAAGCTGTGATCTATATGGTGGCGCTGGTGATGACTCGACAACTGTTTCGGCACAGTAAAGATCGTGTTTTTGGTGCAAGGCCACCGTGAGGTAATCGGTGCGAAGAGCTGCGGGTTGCCAGCGACTGCTGTGCTAAGGTGCTGCTGTGGCGTGCTCGTGCTGTTGCGTGGATTCGCACCTGCGGGGAGCAAGGAGACGGCCAGTGAGTCGTCGTGGTGTGCCGGTGGAGCCGGATTTATCTGGCCGACACCACGGAAGACGCGCTGCGAGCGCGTGAAGCCATCGCAGGTCAAGCGACGCAAGGATGGCGGGATGCCATCGTCAAGGAGACAGTTGCAGTGAAGATTTGGGATCGGTCACCATAAATACACCACGATGAGTCGTGAGCAAGCGGAGCGAGCAGCGGTAGCTCCCGGGTGGTGATGCGTCACCGGCAGGGCGACGACCAAAATCCGAAGCAGGAAGCACCTCTTGTCCATTGGCTGGACAGAGGACAGCACAGGTGGTGCTGTGGCATGAGTGGATTGGTGAAGACCAACTCCTATGCCTGATTGGCTTGAAGGAGATAGCGCCAGTGGGCGTCTGTGGCAACTGTGCAAGTGGAAGAAGACTCGTGGACGTGCAGCGGATGCAGCGTTGACGCGCGAGACTGATGGTACTGCCTGAGAGAAGCGTCCCGTGGCCCAAAGCAAGGGGGGCATCGTCGAAGCTCTAAGAAGGATAGAAGAAGGGGGAGCCTGCGGCGAACGAGCGCATCTCCGGCGGACGACGAACAGAGGAAGCCAGCGGCTCGTGAGCGCGGCCCGTCGTCCATCAGAAACGGTGTCTGCGGCTGTTCAAGCGCAGAACCGGAGCCGGTCGAAGAACGTGACACGGCTGCGTGGTGATGGAATCACCAGCGCGTGAGGAGGAGTTGAAGACTCTCCTGCAAAGAAGATTAAGGCGCCTGAGGGCGATGACCTTTGCCAGCACACTGCGTGTGTTGCTGTTGCACCTGTTCGGTGAGGGGGAGTGTTGAAGATCCACCTCAAAGTGCAGTGGGATATCAGTTGGGTTATCCCGCCGTAACCAATATGGGTTACACGGGTCCGGCGACATCGGTCACGGACCGGTTCACTCGTAGTCGTGAACCGCGGTGTGGGTGGCTGTGGATCGTCACGTGTAGTCAGCCCGTAGGCTAGGACTGTAATGTTTCTCTACAAGTTGACCTAAAGTGGGAGCCTGCTCTGCGGATTATCAACACTCCCCCCGTCAGTTGGAAGGCTGGGCACGATGGTGGTCAGGTTCTCGACAATACGGTTTTCGATTTTGATCTTGACTCCACCACACAGTCAGTCAAGATAACTATGTCTTGGCGACGATCTTTGGGCCATGCTGCTACTAAGTCTCGTACCGTTCAGTTGACACAGTGCGAAACGGCATCACCGCAAACAACCACCTTATCAGCGAGTTGAAGGGATAATTCAAGCTAATAAACCGAAAGTAGGACACCAGCATATGTACGTGAACACGGCAAACTTATCGAACGTTTGCAATCTAGATACCTTGTAGCCGAATCATAAGGCAGCTGAAACTCGGCCTTAAGCGCCGAGTAGTGCTAGGTGAACGTGTTGCAGCCCTTCATGACGTATTGGACAGGCTTTAATGACACCTTAGATCAGTCCAACGCAGCATCATGCACCTTTGGTACAATGTTGTGCCCACGTGAGCCAATTAGGCAGTGCTCTGGCTAGATGCACAATGTGAACTTGGCGTTATCCTCTAGCGCCGTTGTGTATGCCAGCACATATTCCTTCAAATTCGAGTCGCGCGTTCTCCACACTTCAGCAGCTACGTCTTTGGCCGTGATATGTGTGAACGCTTCCGGTTCTTTTCCTTCTGCGTTCTCCCAAAAGATTCCATGCGCAATGTGGTAGCGCTGGTGCGAGTCCATTGTGACGTGCCAAAGGAGGAGGTTGATTGGTTGACGCGTGTGCCTGTGGTTAGGTAGAGGGCGGCGATTTCGAGAAAGAAAATCGTCCATTTCGCCAAAACGAAATGGACGAAAAATCAACCAAATGGTCGACCATTTCACCTACAAAAATTACCCGAAATCACCTAACTTTGAAACCCCCTACCTAATATTACTGCAGGACAAAATAACCCTAACTAATTACATTGACACAAAGGTTCGAGTTTTCCCTATCTCGAGCAGGTAAATTCAATCGTGTCGAGAGATCATGACATGTATTGCAACGCTCAGGAGCGACCTTCGCGAGGATGCTGCAGCTGCAGCACGATGGTCGCTCGATGCACCGTCTCCAGGTAGATGAGCAACTTGACCTATTTCTTTGCGGTCATTATCTTGCAGGCATCACTTGCGTCATTTAGTCTCCACGCGCTCGAAATTCATCTCGTGCGCCTCCTTGTGAGTTTGGAAGCTACGTTCACTCGAGACATTGTAGCACTCATCAGCCGTTTCTTTCAGGTTAGTGGGCACACTTATCCCTCGAGTCTCTCTCCACATGGACGAGAGGAACCCATCCTTGGTTTTGGGACAACATTCGTTCGTATTATGATAATCTATCCCCCTCCCGGGCAAACTCTGTTTGCGCAATCGCTTGGAAAGCGTCGACTCCAGGGGAAAAAATTAGTCAGCTTTACAGTGTTTGCGGCACCTAAGCGAGGATTTCTCGTGGCTATCGATACCTCCATACTGTAGGAATCTCAAAGCGTCGAAACTCCGTCAGATGGTTGTACCCGTCTCTCTGCCGACTTGAAAATGTCGACAAAGTTGGAGCCGATTTTATTTCTCAGTGAAGTAAATACCTGTTGCGCCATCGAAACAGTTTCCGCATAAAAGGGTCGTCCATTTCTGTGAATGAATTATTAGAATTTATTTTAAAAATTATATTTACGAACAATCTAAGCGCTCCCATTGACAATAATATTTAAGCTTAATATGATTGGTTCTTTTTAATAGAGTCCCATTATGGCGGTTCGCTATTGCTATTATTAGAAGGTACTTATGTTTGTTCATGGTAAATCCCAAGAAAGGACACAACATAATGCCCAATCTGTTGTCTGAAATCGCGGCAAGAACAGCGGCGCCTCAATGGCAGCTACCAACTCAAATTAATTTCTTGCGTCATCGAAGATGCTACAGAAGCATCTTCACGAGTCAGGAGACAGTGTGATCGCTGCTACAGATGCTGTTAAGGCAACATCTATCGCATCAAAATCTACTCCTAAGCAGCTCGACAAAGTTCTCTATGACGATTACGCCATAGCGCTTGTCGACTATAGTGACACTGAGGTGAGGCGATACCGACTCCGAAGGTGCCTCTCGAGTTCGAAAAGGTTGAAGCGGACCTTCCGAAGGTTTTGCTCTCCTTGAAAATGCCGACATCGGATTGATGGATAGATCGCTTTGTGTCGTCTTGATGAGAAACGTGACTTGATGAAGGCGAATCTTGCCCTTCAACAGAAATTCGATCGGCAGTAGATGCAACATGAGCGTCTGCTCAGTTCTTGAGGCAAATTGAAGTCGGATCATTAGTATCGTCTGGACGATCTGACCACGCACGATATTCGTCACGGAGAATCGATTCGCCGTCGCGGAGAGCCAAGGCGTGAGTTTAGAGGGGCCCGACGTAAAACGTTGGGTGCAATCTTACTGTCGCGAAACTATCTAACGTGTAGATATTACCCTTCACACTCTGGACTCTAGTGTCCAATGAACGTAGACCGCAATAATAAGACAAAGTCACCTCATCTAAAACTGACCCGGAACCTATGCACACGATGTTTGCATCAACGATGGAGCGATTTTTTCGAGACCGGCGCCATCGGAAGTGTCGATTAGATCGAAGCTGTTAAGGTAGCTCGAGCGGCCCAAATTGTATCGAGCTGCCGGCTGATGACTGTCGAATCTGACGGAACTATTGCTAACGTGATCTGACCAGATAAGCGTTTTAGATATAGGAGAGAAGCTATAACTTGTAGCCAAACCATCTTATTCTTATCTTAAAAAAGTGATCATGTGTTTAACACGGATTTCCTCTAAATCCGGGCGAGAAACCATTGTTTGGTGATTTAGGTTTAGACGTGTCTATTTCATACGATTGACTTGAGTGGGGGGTGTCACATATGCGTGCCATTAGCAACATCGCTCAAGTTGCAGGACGATAGTAATCCACCGGAAAGTAGAGTCCGAGAGCCGTAACGTTCGTTCACCAAAAAATCGACGATCGTGAAACTGTACGTCACAAATTGCGTAATAGAGGAAGTGCACCAGCGTGCTAATGATGCGTTCACTTCATTTAGTCATCCCTCTCATTTGTTCGAGCGACATACTCAGTGCCTTGCGAGTTAACCTACTTGTAAACTCAACTCTTGCTGCTGCATGTACCACCACAAATTTTATTAATTCATTAGTTAATCGATTTGGGATATGATGACCACGATGATTCGAAAAGCGAAGGGTGTGATCTGGTCTGGTCTTGTCTTGTACACCCACCGTATCTTTTTTTTCTCTAACAAAAAAGCTGCATACGAGCAGTACGGTAGCTGGTAATTTTCTACAGTATCGAGAGAGTCCTGTTCGTCCTGATCCCGAGTGTCGCAGCGGGCTTTCGTACTATTGCGTCAAATAGGCTACGAAAACGTTGAAGCTACAACGCCTCGAGCACTTGCGAAGCGGTTGGAAAAGAAAGTGCGCGCGCGCAATCTCGCATGTGTGTGGGAAAATTTTTAACAATGTACACAGGCGAAGCAAAGCACAATGTTAAAGATGTGCTGAGCGCGAAGTAGGTTGTCATTTGCACAATAGACGCACAGATTTGGTGGCAAGAAATGTATTACATTTCGGTGAAACGGTAAAATACAAGCTTTATTGTCTCGTATAGTCATTACCTCTATCATGGTGATAGGCGGTTACTCTTGGAGTGCCAATAGTTTAGACCAGATGTCGAGATGGGCAATGCGTGCCACGAACAATCGCACCGCATTTCAGCTCATCCGACCGAGTTTAGAGAAATTTACGATTTATTTTCGGACGAACTTGGACGATTGTTCCATGTCGGCTCTTAACGTCAACCTTCTAACGCCCATGAGTCATCAATCGTCGCGGTAATGACCGTAATACCTGTACAAAAATCATTGAAGAATTCAGTACATCGCCCTTCCCTTTCGACGCGGTTAGAGATACGTACGGGGACATCGAGTCGTTATTTCTTTGTAGCCACGCGTGGAGCAGACGACCATAATCAGTGTAATCTTTTGCTTGGGCACCCCCAGACTTTGAAGAACCTGGTGAAAATGATGATGTAGCAAAGCAAAAAATTCTCGTTTTAACCACGCCCGGCCACTGATAAAAGCAGAATAATCATCGATAAAAAAGCAGTAAAACCAACCTCAATGGCTTTGCACTCGGCCTCGCCCGTTCCCGACGTTGAAAAGAGCATCACCTGGAAATTTGTAATCGTATCGGGTACGTCGAGGAACGACAGTTGCAACTCGGGGTGGTCAGGATCCTTGGGCTTGACGTCAATTTGGCCTGCGTCAAACACGAAAACTGAGCGCTCGTCCTCTTTTTCCAAATCCTTGGGATGAAAAAAAACCATGTACCTACCTGTCTGTGCATTCGCATCGATTTGTAGCAGGGCAGGCAGAAAAAAGCTACTTTTACTGCCAAGCGTGACGCCACAATACTCGACGTGCTCTTTCTCGTTCGTATTGAACTCGGTGGCAATCGCACGCTCCGTCCATCGCAGATCATGACGTGCAAACGCTTCTTCAATGAGCACACTGAACAAAAGACACGGTCCACTTGTCAATAAAGACTCAATTCACACGTCACACACAGAAGTTGGAAATATGCCACCCACAAAGTCAGTCGAGCAGCTGCGCGCTTGAACGCATCCTTGCTCGTCTCGGCGTCTTTCAACGTCCGTAACAGCAGCCGTACCGATCTGGATCGAGATTCCACCGTCAAGTGGTGATGCGGATCACGACGACACGCATCATGGTGCGCCGCAGGACTCGTAAGGTCCAACCCTGGCGCAAAGTCGTCGTGTTCGTCGTCCAGACTCCCACGCGACAGAATTTCACTGCGCTTCTTGTAGAGTTGACAAATGGCGGCGCGCGTGACGCCAAATTCGCGCGCGAGTGACGCTTGCGTCTCGCCTCGATCCACGCGCTTGATGATGCGGCATCGATCCCCGTGTTCGAGATAGTTGGGACGTTTCCGAGGCTTCTTTTGGGTTGCAAAGGGGAGATAGAGATGCAACGACGTCGAGGTCGAGGTCGTCGAGCGGACCGGGTCCTGGGTGGGCATGCTGGAAAAGGAGCCGACGGGCGTCAACTGTTTCTCCCGCATAGGGAGACCAAAGTCCCGGGCCACGGCTTCCAACTCGTACCGATAGGTCGCGCTCATCTTCCCGCTGTGTGTGTGTGTGTGTGTGTGTGTGCGTGCGTTCGTCGATCACCGAGACGTGCGGATCCGAAACCCTCGTGTGTTGTTCGAGGATTCCGTAATGGGAAGAGTGTCAGTGTGGTAGGTTCGTGTCTGACCCCGTCGGTGTGAAGTGAGCGAGGATTCGAGCAAATGGGATAAGCTGTCCTAACCACAAGAGCGAATGGAACGTTATCGAAAGCGACGGAAGCTGAGCGACGACCAATGAGGCAACACCTTTCGTGACAGTAGAAAGTATAGATAAGGCAAACACACGCGACCGATCCCAATGTCGAGCATGGACGTGCTACGACCACAAACAAAAGGCAGACAGACGGTCTTTGGAAATACATTCGCTTACACTTTACAATGTAAACAGCAGTGCCATCGCGGGGTTGTACCAAGTTTAGCTGCTGAACGTTTCGGCTACCCGGTTATGTCATCGAACGCGTCGCGAACACAAGAGATGGACACTTTACGCTGCTCGTCCCCATCACGAAAGAAAGAGATCAAACCGTGGTGTACAAAGTACGTTGAAAGTCGTAGAGCAGGGTCGGTACTTAATCTTTTCCGGCAAATGGGGCGACCGGGGAGAAGACTATCCACAACTTTCAACGACCACCGAACACAAGGAGCGAGAGATTGGATTACGCGCGCAAGGGGATTAGAAGATGGGCACACAAAACCAGTGAGAGAGGGACAGAGAGAGTCGTGTACCATGTACTCCCCCCCCCTAGCATGGCCAGAATAAGAACAGGGAAAATTGGCGTCGCATGGAGACTGGTAATCGAAGACGGAGGATAACTGAGCATTGAACGGGTGATATTTGATTCGTGGTCGCGTCGTTTGCATGCTAATAGATACAGTGACGTCCTATCTATAATCGTAGTACTCTTTTTTTTTTAAATATCCGCTAATGTGCTCGAAGGGTGGGATGGACACTCGAAACGTACTCTGGTTACGTTTCGTGAAGCGTCATCCAACTCGATTCTATATCAGGTTTAGTCCATTTCGCCAACCCAGGCAGCAGCTGATATACTCTTGGTATGCCTGACCTCTATGGATTTTTTATCACTCTCCGGGGGCCGGTTCGGATTGCACAAACAGCCAGCCTCCCAATCCCAATTGCAATCACGATCGTGGGAAAAGAGGTATGATTTGGGTCATGATCATATTTATAGGCCAGATTGCAATCCTTCTTTAACTTTAGTTTGATAAAACAAATCCCATTTGCGACACCCAGAAGTACCTAACTTAGATTTTTCGTGCAGGTAGTTTACGGACGGTACTAGCATTTGCGATGTTCGAACGTGCACTCGCGATCACTACGCGCCATTGGATTCAAAGCTATTGCGACGGGTGGCGATTCTAGCGTTTGTGTTGTATCGCACAAAATCCAGGATCCAGTCACGACATGTATACTCCAATCTGTTACTGCGTCTCGTTCCAAACGCGCTGATTGTGCATTAAAAACAGAATGTCTCGATCAACCACTTGCAACGATTAATTGTAATAACACATTCTGTTTTTGTGTCCTGGTGATCACGAGACATTGATGACTCTTTTTTCTCACGAATCACCGAATCGTTTTACACAGGTGACGGTGTAGGAACCACTTCGCTGGTCATCCGTAAAAATTGGAACGATACAGAGAAGATTAGCATGGCCCCTGCGCAAGGATGACACAGGTGACGGTGTGTTTTTGTGGTGGCATTTGTTCCATAAGAATTAGTCAATAAAATAATACGAGTGACCTCACAGAAATGGACGACCCTTTTATGCGGAAACTGTGTTTCGATGGCGCAACAGGTATTTACTTTACTGAGAAATAAAATCGGCTCCAACTTTGTCGACATTTTCAAGTCGGCAGAGAGACGGGTACAACCATCTGACGGAGTTTCGACGCTTTGAGATTCCTACAGTATGGAGGCATTGATAGCCACGAGAAATCCTCGCTTAGGTGCAGCAAACAATGTAAAGCTGACTAATTTTTTTCCCATGGAGTCGACGCTTTCCAAGCGATTGCGCAGAGTTTTCCTGGGTAAATTTTATTCATTAACTTGAAACAGAGTTTTCCTGGGAGGTAGACTAATCATAATACGACCGAATGTTGTCCCAAAACCAGCAACGAAGGATGGGTTCCTGGTCGTCCATGTGGGGAGAGATACGAAGATAAGTGGCCACTAACCTGAAAGGCACGGCTGATGAGCGCTACAATGTCTCGAGTGAACGTAGCTTCCAAACTCACAAGGAGGCGCAGGAGATGAATTTTTCGAGCGCGTGGAGATAAAACGACGCAAGTGATGCCTGCAAGATAATGAGCGCAAAGACATAGGGCAAGGTGCTCATCTTCACGGAGACGTTCCATAGAGCGACCGTCGTGCTGCAGCTCGCAGCATCCTCGCGAACGTTGCTCCTGAGCGTTGCAATTTCCTTGTCATCATCTCTCGACACGCTTGAAGTTACCTGCTCGAGATAGGGAAAACTCGAATCTTTTTGTCAATGAAGTCAGTTAGGGTGATTTTGTCCTGCAATAATATTATAGACCCCGAGGAGTTCTATTACAAAAAGATCCCAGTTTCAATTTTCCACTGCAAACGCGCTTCAGGGTCTCGTTCGTGTGTTTATGGTGTGCATTGCCACATGAAAATTGTGAGGCTGGTGGTCGCTGCCACGCGCCAATGATGCAAGTATTTTTGCTGCTGTATAGGAAGGACTCCATGACATAAGAAGCTACGATAGTTAAGTTGAATGATCGTTGTTCTACTTTGAATAAAGTCTTTAATCTACCTTCTATTACTTAAGTCCCTCGACAGGAAATGGGACGCGCTACACGGCAGCCAGCGACAGATGAACCAGCAGCAAGTGAGGCAGCGACTAGGGTAAAGTACTAAACAGGGTATACTTTTACCTTTTTGGGACTTTTGTGCGCGGTCCGGCTGCTGCTGCTTTAACATCCTTTACGGATTTCCTGCAATATAACTCACTGCTGTCATTGTAGGATATACTATGATACCGCATACTATGATGCAGACAATGATGGGCAAAACCTATTTTACATTGAACACCTTTGATAATATAGAAAAAAATACAAAGTAAGGAGAAATGCAGGATCTCAGGTTTGACCGATTGGGGGAAGAAACAGCCGTGCGCATGCGTTTTTGCGACATATCGAAGCTTTCAGTAAATAAGCACTTGGCTCAGGTCCAGCAAATGCTTGCATGGTCTACGACAATCGTTTGAAACATGGACCTAATGTCTTGCAGTCTGCAGTGGCCCAACATTTGCTGGAGAATGAGACGTCGGAGGGTCTGCGTATTGCTAGCATTATGGCAGAGCATATGAAGCGCGAGTTAAAGAACCTGGAAAAGATCGTTTTTGCTAAGTATATCATGGAGGGCACAATTCCATGGATCCTCTTCCGGACACCCACGTGAAGGCGGTTGACATGCCTGATGATGATAACGTGGTGCTTATTGGCCAGCGCTTCGGTAACTGGCGTTCAGTGCTAGATAATCGCAGGAAGCTTTATTACTGGAATCTGACCACTCGATACTCGGTTTGGGACCGCCCAATCGGCGACAAACTCCACGAAGGTGAGAAGCGGTAGTGAGGTATACACTCTATCTACGAGTCTGGGTATGTCAGTGATATAACTATTTCGTGAATACGCAATGTGAATACGTCTAGAGCTTCTCGTAGGCATGGTAAATTGAATGCATCCCTTTCGCGTCTGGTTGTGACTTGTTCTCGGCCATCCGCTGACGTCGCCCCTGCCTCTTCTGCTTCACATATTCATTTAAAGCTTTCGCCCGTCTAAAATTTGTCAGCTCGTATTCGTTCCTTTTCACGCCTAAAACACCAGTCTAGCGCCGTCTTGACATCATTACAGACGCCGAAAAATTTCGCGTACGAATTCTCCTTGTGACAAGCAAGTAGCGCTTTGATCTCCTAATCAGTGAGGAAATTTGTAATGATATATTACGAGTGCCAAATGGAGCAATCAATTCACCCACAGGTTTCCAGCGGTGTATGCATTTTCGTATGCTATTGTACAAAAATCCCGAAAAGGTAAAAGGATATCCTTTTTGGTACTTTACCCTAATCGCTGCCTCACTTTCTGCTGGTTAGTCTTTGGCGGCTGCCGTTTAGCGCGTCCCACAGGAAATAGATTAATTTATGCAATATAAGATTCACTATTGAAGCAAAATCCACATTTGTTTCTATCCTGTACAAAGTGCTTCCATTTCAATACAGTTTAAGCCAGTAACAGTACCTCTCTTACACCTGGAAGCACTGTAGTTTGTTTTAACAACACTGGGTACGTTCCGCTAGGTTTCTACCAGAGTGTAAGGCGTCAGTCAAATCGTCCTTGACTGGATGATCGCCTATATTGGAGGAGTTTCACTTTAGTGAATTTGTTGCACAATCTTCTCCTTTACCATGTCTTAATCGTAATACAGCTATGCGTTCCACTCGCTCCTAACGTAAAGTCTCCACGTGCTTATGCGTAATCAACCTGCAGGTATCTAAACCAATCTAATCGAGATCTTAATTCCACTAATACGTAATTCCAAACGTGAGATCCACTGTCCTAACACACAATCACTTGTTGGTCCAAAGTCAGAATGCGTGCAGAAGTAGCGTGCGCGAAAGAAGCGTCAATTAATCAGTTAAATAAGAAAATGTAAAAGTGATATATTTTGACTAGACTAAATTATAGTTCGTCACAAATTATAAAATTGTGTACACCTATTTTATGCACTTGCGCGGTGATGCATCATACTTGGAATATTGAAACGCTTCAGCACATCTATATATTTCAACACTCCTTATCAGTGCGCACTTCGAAAACAGGTTCCACTCAGTGTTCCATCAAACCAATCTTGGTCCTCATCTCCTCATACCTTGGTGTTGCCAGTGCCTTCGTAAACATATCCGCGATCATTTCTTGGGTACTCTTGTATCGCACTTCACCTCTTCCATCCATCTGCTTTGAAATCAGAAACTTGATACGGACGTCCACGTGTTTCATCTTGGCTGAATTATTTTCGCCTTCCAAAAACTTGATAGCCGCTTGCTTGTCCGAACAAAGCAACTTAAGCTTCAATCCCATCTGTAACAGGGTTACATTCGGGTTACATTTAGTATGTGGTGTACGTGAGTACACTACGGTTGGGGCAGTATTGACCGGACCGAAAGGTTTTGGACCATTGGTTCACGCAAATGCAATATTACGCGTACATGCTCCACCCCCGCCAACGCCATTACCATATTTTAACCAATCAGGGCAGGAGCCCTTGGTGGAGGCGCGGCTGCCAGCCACGTGTTAGTACACAGGTGGTGTACACTACATTTTAGCTAGGTACGAATTTAGTAAGTTCTACTTAGTATTACATATAGTTTACATTAGTTTAAATTAATTTAGGCTAATTATATTAAATATGCATTCAGTTTACATTTCACTCAACCGACTACCAGACGCTCGACCTCGACCGGTCGCGCGTGTAGTGAGTGCAGTAGCGTAAGGGGAGTTCTCCCCTTAGCTACCCCCTTAGTAAGGAGCCTTGTGTTAAGGCATTAGCGAAAGCTAATAGTAAACCAAAGTGGGAATCTTGGCCCCGAGTAAGAGAGTTCTCTCTTACTAAGACCTTTTATAAGGGCGTATCGGCTAAGTAGCGGCGAACGCCGCTTAAAGGAAAGTCTTCCTCTGTACGCTAGCCGCACCGTGCGTGTACGCACCGGCTACATCTGGTAGCACTTGTAGTCAATCCAACACCTGTGTTGGTAGGCTACGGCATCCTCTGCAAGGGATGAATCAGGACAATTGGGATAGGTTAACCCTCGTCCAGCAGGAAGCCTTTAACAGGCCGTTATCCTTATTGGGTGACGAAGGCATGCAGCTCCTAGTGGAGCAGGGCCTTGAGGCCGTGAAGACAAGGGTCAATTCCCTCATCGCCCATGAGGCGAGTTTAGATGGAGGTCGTTCCACGGGGGTGCGTCCCCCATTATCCTTTAGGATAAAGGAGTTCACCGGTGAAAAAGGTGACAACCTTTATGTGTGGCTGCGAGAGGTCGAAAAGGCCTTCGCCACAGCGAATGTGATCGCCGATCACTTGCAAGTGGGACTTGCACTGACCCATCTTACGGGCAAAGCCCGTACATGGGCGTTTACGTGTCCGGATTCGGTCACGAGCGTGTTCCCAACCTGGGAAGTCCTTAAGCAAAAGCTTATGGACATGTACGCCACGCCTGATATGGTTTTACAGAATCAGCTGGCGTTTTTGAGGTGCCATCAGGACACTAGGGACTTGGAGATTTATATCCAAGAACTGAAGGCCCTGTTGGCAGAGATGTACGCGACAATGTATTCGGACGATGTGTCCATCCCCGTCTTCATGGAATGCCTGAAAGAAGGCCCAGCACTTTCAGAACTGTTCCGATACCGACACCAATCCCTGGAAGAGGCATTCAAGACGGCGTTCAACGCCGAGAGGAACTTCCGTTCCTCTAAGGTGGGTCCCGAACCCATGGACCTGAGTCAGGTCGAAGCGGAGGAGAAACCTCCCGCTAAGAGTCATTCGGACTCTTTTTCACAGAGCTTCGAGACAGAGCTCTTGGCTATGTTGCAGCGGTGTGGGCCGCTGAGATGCTTCCTGTGTGGGAGCATGGATCATCTGAGGAACAGATGTCCGAAAAATCCCCAGCGAGACACTCACCACAAGGGACAAAGGATGGGGAAAAAGCCCTTGTCCAAGCCGTCGGGAAACGACGGCTCCCAGTAGGTGCTGGGCGCCCTACTGGGGGACCCCTCAGTGCTGTTAAACCCCAGGGTAGGGGACGACAGCACAAAGCCCCGAGGGAAGCGGTGCTTTCTATCACCGAGTTGGTGTACCAGCCAGATTTGCTGGTAATCCTTGCGGACGTGAAAGGCTTTGATAAGCCTTGGAGAGTCTTGATAGACTCTGGAGCGTCTGACAATTATGTCAGACGGGCTTCTGTTGTGAATAGTCGGCTGTATGCCGAGGCCCTCGAGGAACGTTCTCGTGACGTTGTCACGGTCCGTCTTGCGACGGGCGTACAGGTGTGGCGAAGCGAAGGCAAAATTTTGGTCACCTTCTGTCAACGGCGTTCCGATCATCTGGTCAGCGAAAGGAAAACCGGGGATGATCAGGATGATCAAGATGATCGCCGATCGTCAATTAAGCTGGTACTACCCGAGACCTTGCACGCAGATGTCCTCCACCACTATCACGTGAGTTTGGAAGGAGAACACCAAGGCATAGGGCGTACATATCAGCGGATCAGACGGTATTTCCATTGGCGTGGTCTATTCCGAAGCGTACAAATATTTGTCGGGCAATGCGTGGATTGCGAAACAGGGAAGGGCCAGCCTACGATCAAGGGCATGTCGCCGGGAAATATCGAGGCGACGTACCCATTCCAAGTGATAGCCATGGATCATATCCCATCGCTGCCCCGATCAACGGATGGACATACGGAACTGCTGATTTGGACAGATTTGTTCACGGGTATGGTGATCGCGAAAGCTGGATCGTCCCGTACCGCGCAAGCAATCGCCGAAAATTATGAAGAATGCGTATTCCGACGGTTTGGGGCTAGTGAGGTGATCAGGCATGATCGAGAACCTGGTTTTATGTCGGAAGTATTTCGCGCGCTCAACAAAATCGTGGGACAACGTCAGAGTGCCACTATGGCATATCGACCACAGGCGAACGGCAAGGCGGAAAGGACGGTGCAGACGATTACGCGAGCGATCAAGATGTATGTGTCGGATATTGGACAAAAAGATTGGAGTTTGTATGCAGAACGCCTGGTATTCGCACTAAACTCAACCCCTGTTCGCATCCGCGGGGAAACCCCATTCTATTTAGCGTATGGGTGGGACCCACGATCGTCGTTGGAATCAACGTTACAACTGGGCGGGATTCGACGTAAAGATCGAGACGCTCGTCGATGGAGATATAAGTTGCAAAAAGACTACCGATATGCCCGCGATCAAGTGAGCATTCGATTGCACCAAGCGATGGTTGATCGGGCTGAGAAACACAACGATAAGGTGACGCCGCACAAGATCGAGGCTGGCTCAAAGGTCTGGTTGTACCTTGATCGGGTGAAAGAAGGGTTGCGAAGAAACTGGCGCATATGTGGCATGGACCCTTCCGAGTTGAGGAGGTGATCGGCGATCATGCAGCGAGATTGGTCACCGCCGGCACCGATTATCGTATGTTCCCAGTGGTACACCTGTCCAAGTTGAAATTAGTCAAGGAATTTCCTGATCTTCCCACTACTGTGCTAGCAGCTGTAATAGAAGATCGTTTCGACTTCGACGAAGCTTTGCTACCTGAAGATAGCTGGGAAAGGACGCTAGATCCCGATGAATTTGAAGTTGATCGTATTACCGATGTGCGATCGGGTCGAAATACTAGATATGGAGGGACGTTACGAGAATATCAATTCTACTGGAAGGGGTATTCCGAGCCGTCGTGGGTAGACGAGGCAGATTTGAATTGCGATGCCTTGATCAAGAATTTTGAAAGGAAGATGGTGAACAGACATCGTTTCGACGTCATGCAAGTGGATGAAGAGTCCAATTAGCGCGCGATCGACGTACCGATCAGGAATCACGATCGAAAAAATCTCTGATCGCAGAAATGGTTGATGAAACTCACGATTAATGGAGGTACAATGAACGACTTGTATTGGTGTGATTACGATGGATGTTGCGAGGTATGGGGATCGGATACGGAAGATGAGCCGACGGACTACCAATTTATATTATGCATTTAAGGACAAAGGACAACAGTGAAATGACATGATCGAAAGAATGTATTGATTGAAGAAACGTGATCGACCGACTGTTCAGACCCATAGAACTTACGGCGAAGGCGAGGAATCTTACGACCAGGGTGATCTTCGGGGCAGGAACGATATTGAACCCGCCAAGGTTAAAGGTCGTCGACATCTTCCAGCGCTTCTTGTAGGCTCTGAGGTAGAAACCCAGGGTACCACGCTCCATCATCGGCCGGGGCAAACTTCAGCGGGCGATTGCGGGCACAATGGGTGATCGAAGGGTCCAAGAAGATGTCGAGATCACATTTCCCGTCGATCATACCCCGCAAGATGAGCTCCACGATACGTTTCCAGGTCGCCCCAGCCTGGCTTCTGCGTTGGCGACGTTTGATGTAATAATCGCGGAAGAAGTCATCAATATCACGAAGATTCTTCGCGATAGGGAGATAATGGGTTGATTCCCAAATCGCCAATGCGTGATGATCGAGGAACGTGAGATACTTGGTCTCCAGGTCAGCGAACCATCCAGCCGAGCGAAAAGAAAGAGGCGGCAACATGGTCGAAAAAATATCCCAGGGGCGCGGGGAGTATAAATGTTCAATCTTTGGCTGGGTGATCAAATGACCGGACCACGCACTAGTAGGAGGGGCCAACGCAGCAGGCGGGAACAACCATCCAGCAGGGCGGGTCAAGTAGTCGAAAACCACTTGGGCCGTGACGTTGTGTAAATTGTACATGCCGAGTTGATCCGGAGTCCAAGAAAGGATATCGGCGTCAGTGGTACCATCAGGAACCGCGATCAAGGTCTGGAAGTCACCCGTGCGAGGAAAAAGAGACACGGTCGGGTCGTGATCAGGCTGGCCCTCGCTCCCGAACTCGCTAATGGTTGGAGTAGAAGGAATGGAGGAGATCGGGCCAGTGTCCTCATCTTCAACGTCTTGATCGCAATTAGGGGTATCATCATCCGCAGTCTTCGCCTCCGAAGCGGGAGAGAGAAGGCGTGGCCGCTTAGACAGAGAAGAAGATCGGAAACGCCGAATACGCTTTCCGGACGATGGAGTGGTACTGCCTACCGAGTTGGTCGTCGAAGCAGCAGAGGGACTAGTAGGCAATGGGACCTGATCAGGGCCGGCCAGAAGCTGCAGGGATATGCCCGTCAGTGCGGACTGAATATTCGATTGATGAGAGAGCCACCGCGCAACCTCGCCTTGGGCCTGTCGTAGCCGATCACGCAATGTGTCCCGGTCCGCGGAAACTTGATCGAGGTGACGTCGAGCGGTAGTGAGTTCCGCCTCAACCCGATCCGATATCTCCTGTGCTTGGGCCATAATGGCAGTGTAATCGTCTATCAATGCGCGAGTAGAGTCGTTCTACTTCTGGAGGCGATCGCATTGATCCTTGTACTTGTCCACCTCGGTAGTGAGACTTACCTCCCGTTGGACCAAGCGCACATTGCGGGAAGTAACCTGATCGCGCTCGTGCTGCAACGTGGATACACGCTGCTCGAGTTGCTCCAATTCCTTCGTTCGGTATGCAATTGTGTCGTCAAGCGTTGATCGCAGGTAGCGTTCACGGTCGTTGCGAAACTCCAGGTCCCGGATCTGGACACCCTGATCGTATATGGTCCGCTCTTGATCGGCGATAGTGCTTTTGGCGTCTCTTAACTGGGTTTCGAGATTCTTGACCGCAGCGTTGATAAAATAGCGCAGCGGATCCAGTTTTTTAAGGCTTCCCTCGATTTCCTTCTTCCGGTCCGCCGCGTCACGTTGGGTACGAGTGAGCCGCCGACGAAGCATCGCAACCGTGTCTTCACTCATGACGAGTGAGCCAGACAACAAGGCGACCTGATCGTTGCTGGTACGGAGAGCCTCTTGCAGATCGCAGGCCTGCTTGATCGCGGCGATCGCCTGATCAGCTGCGGCCTTATCCAAGGAAGGAACGTTGGTGATGTGGGGTGACAAGCTGTCCGTTGAAGATGGCATAGATGACTGTGAATGCCTGATCGAGACAGCCTGATCGCAGTTGTCACGGTTGGCTACAGTCGAGTGTTAGGTCGCAGTGGACAGCCCCAACGGTAACCGCCTGATGGAATTGGGCTTGATTGAGGGGAGAAGGGGCAGATGATGGGTGATGATAGACAGTTGGATGGTGACCTGATCGAGGTGCAACGACAAATTCTCCAACGGCAGTATGATTCCCAGAATCAACGGCATGATCGACCCTCGCCCCAACCGCTGTACGGCTGGGACGAGACTCGGGGCGGTTGTCGTAAAGCGGACTTTTTATTAGTCTAAAATAGGGCCTAATGTTGGACATTTTATTAGGCCCATAGGGGGCCTAATATTAGGACTAATATTAGGACCTATATTAGGGGCCTGATAGTGGACGCAGATAGTGGATAAAGTAGTACATAATTAGGTACCGCCATGTGTACCACGGTGGGTACAGTAGTACGTACCACCGTGGTGTACATAGACAGGATATAGAAGGGACACGGAAGATGTGCTGATTACTTACAGGTATGCGGCGAACACCAGCGAACAAACAAGGATCAAGCGGAAAATCAGGTCGACTGATGGACGGAAGGCGTTTCGAATGGACGATGCGGGTTGGTTGAAAGTAGGAACAGGGTATATATAAGGGTTTAATTGCTAATAAAGTTCTCCTTTTGCGTACGATCGCGCTGATCGTTTTTTGGGAAGGCACCTTTGCGCCCCCACCTTATTGAAACCTCTACGTTCCGGGCGGGAGCACTAAGTGCGTTTTTGGCCCACCGGTTGGCGTAGAGTGTGAGAACTCACCCCGCAACTCCGCCCGCAGTGTCTGCGGTTCTTCGTTTAAAGGTTTTTGGTTTTGGGAACGTGATCGAGCAGTGCTCTCACCTCTTCCCCGTGAAATTAACGTTTGGCCCCTAGAGTTCGGCTGCTTTAAGCGCCCCACGGGAACTCTAGGTGGATTTTAATATAAATACCTTTTCCTCATATAGTCTAGGCTAGGAGCGCATTTATTTGGGCGTTCCTTAGCTGTTTGACGGCTTAGAGTCTCCGCGATCAGGCAGTGAAGAATTCCGCTGCCTGGTCAAGTACCCCCCCCCCCCTACCGATCAACACCTGATCGACACTTTTTGCGAATCATGATCGTAATCGCTGATCGCAAATCGCGCCAACTGCTACTTGAACGACTTCCGGTGCTTGATCAAGTCTGATCAAGGTATATTACGACTGGGCAGCAGTTTTTAGCCCCTGATCGAGCCCTTCAGTACCAGATCGCACTTGCGATCAAGACACCTGATCGCATCTGCGATCAAGACAGAATATTGTTGATCGACGGTTATCAACGTCAGCCAAAGCCTGATCAAGCCTGATTACCACTGATCTACATCGTTTCAGCGCCTGATCGCGTCGGACTGCCGCCTGATCGCACTTGAGATCAAGACGGAATATTGATGATCGTCGGTTATTAGCATAGGCCCAAACTTGATCAAGCATGATCGCGGCTAATTGACGTGGTTTAAGCACCTGATCGCACGTGATCACGCCTGATCGCATCGGTTGTATCGTCACAAAGTATTTAATTCAATCTTGCACCAAGAATTCGCTGTGCGCTGTCCCCGCCACCTGAGGAGCGACCCACGCCTAGCCGTCGGGTACACAAGGTGAGAAAGAACACAAGCAGTCGAAGACATCCGGAGGACCCCCTTCGTTAGTCGGCAGTCTGGGCGCCGTGGTACCGCCTGATCAAGTCTCAAAAACTTCGATCAGCCGCTACACCACAATAGCAAGTTTTGCTATAGTTCCGGAAAGGATCAGGACTTTTGTCCTGATCCTATGCATTTACATGGAAAAATTGATGGAATAAAAAACGAGAACCAATCAGAGACTGATAGGAACGATCCGATCCACATGCCTAAGGTCCCCAAGCAAAGGCTAGGAATGCTGCCCGAGGAGGACGACTTGGAAGAAAAGTCGCAGGTCGGGGATGGGGTTATTGACGAACAAGACCTGACCAGGATGTATTACATCCACGAGTTGAAGCGATTTATTCGTGAAGACCAGGTCATGCAAATTTTGAACCCCCAGATCCCTGATCGCCTCCTCGGACCCACTACCGAGCCGATCCAGATTGATCGACCACTGCTGCTGGTGAAAAACCTGCTGACGATGTTGGCTGAGGTCGGCATAAAAGTGCAGAACCCGTCCAACGTCCACAAGCTGTTTGATCTGGACACTCGCAGGCTGGAGCTGTCGATGTCGACTCTCCATGATCATTTGGTGCCGTTGGTGGGGGCGGTTCGCCGCCAACTCCCACCATGGCATTGAAGGTTGCTGAAGACACGGCAGCACATGACGATGCGTGCTCCGATGATAAATCGGTATATCACTCTCCACCTTCCTCTAACAGCTCATCGGAGTTGGAGGTCGGTGTTGAGCGGATGACCACGGGGGCAGATCATACCCCATGGGAGCTTAAAAAGGACGTGCGGCAGCATGGGGCTGCATGCCGCTCGGGGGCCCAGGAGCCCCCACAGGTGTCAGTACCTCCAAAGGAGGATACCCACACGTTGCCCATGACCCAAGCTAACGTCCAAGCCATGTTTGAAGCAATGATGGAGCGTATCGTGGGAGATCAATGCAGATTACCTCTGCGCCCTCATGCTCAGGACCGAACTGCCCGGCAAAATGTCAATATTTGCCGGGATGTAGATATGGAGTCAGTAGCATCAGTGGACAAGGATACTCGAGGTGTTAAACCAATTGGCAAAGGAAGACGCAAGCCGCAACCAGATCGATCGCGCCGATCAAGCAACACAGTGATTATGACATGGAGTCGATCGGCGATCCGGATGACCACTATGGGTCAGACGGTGCAGGTTCGGGCAGAACGCGCAGGACTAATCTAGCCTCCACGACCGCTTTTGATTTCGGATCTACTGCGATCCCGCTCATTCGCATGGCTGCGACTACTGATCTCAAGGATTTCACCGGAAAGGACACCGACGAGAAGCAGGCCAGGTCGTGGTTTGGTCGGGTCAATTCTGCTTTCTTACGGGATCAGACACCAAAAAAGGAACGGTGTTTGATCTTTAGAGATCTGCTGAAAGGACCGGCTGTGAACTGGGTCGAACAGTTGAGTCGGGATATCCGATCTGACTGGGATCTGCTATGTTCAGAGTTTGAGGGGCAGTACTGCAACTCCGGATTCTCCAGTTCCCGCAAATATCATCACATGCAGAATCGGGGCGACGAGACGCCGATCGAGTACTTACACCGTCTGAATGTGGCTGCAATTTACGCCAGCATAGTGATCAAGGAAGGCAACCCGCCGACCGGTGCCGCTTTGGAACACGTGGGTCACTATATTAGTACCCTTGATGACCAGGATCTGGCAGACCAGCTCACCCTGTTGCGCCTAAAGGATGTGGGAGAAGTGGAACAGACGTTGCGAACGTTGCAACACTCCCGCAGCATGAGATCAAAGGGCGCCGTTGGATAAGGTCGTTACAGATCCAAGACACAGACCGATCCGGTGAAGAGACCCTTGACCAGATCGGCCCGTGCTGTTAAGGCGATCGTAGCTGAGGACAGCACTGGATCGGAAGAGGAAAGCAGCGTCCAGTCCAGTCTGGATTCAGACGAGGACCCGTACCGCCATATCTTCGTCGCGGAACCTGCCCCGAAAACCAGATCGACGCCTGACCAGGCAGATCGGAAGGGCAGGAGCGGAAACAAGTCTGACCCGGACCGACCCCGCAAGAAGTGCTCTCACTGCGGGTCAAGCAAGCATGATGATCGGGGCTTCTGGAAGAAGTTAATATGCAAGAAATGCGAAAGACGCCGCCACCCCACCGATACCTTCCTTTTCGTGTGCAAGTCATGTGGAGAGATCCACGAGACCGGCCACTGCAAGATGGAAGAATTCTTCAACCTGATGTGCAAGTGGTATGTGCCAGGCAAGCACGCGGGGATGCTTCCACCTGACGTGGAAAAGATGTTAAACAAGAACGCTCGCCAGGTTGGAATCTGGATCGAGCCGAGCGGTCTACGTTTAGAATCTATGCATATGTCGGCAAGGAGAATAAAAAAGATAATACATGTTCTGTTCTCAATTGCATCAATCGGGATCATCCGGTCTACAATCTCACGACCGATGAATATTCCCGATCGAAGGTGGTCATGCAGCTAGATCCTCTGCCTGGAGAGTCTCGCGGATACTGGAAGTATCATGCGCCCGACAAATGGTTTAAGCAGGAGAAAGCTTGTGGTAAGATAAATAACCAGAAAGCGACGATGTTGTTCGACTCTGGGGCTAAAGTCTCGATTATTGACTCCGCCTTTGCTCGTAAGGTCGGATGTCGTATAGACGATATCCAGAGACAAGAACGCGTCGGGATCGGTGAAAATTCTTATATGACCGAAGGAAGGACGCGCGTGAAGATCACCCTATCGGGTTCGTTGGTCTACTTCTTCAGTGCTTGGGTTGGTAAGCTGGCCGGTCAGGATGCCCTGTTAGTCATGGATTTCATGGTGCCGGCGGGTATTCGCCTTGATCTGTCTCATGTAGTGCTTACACTACCGAATAAGGTCCAGATCCAGTTATCTGGTCGGCGGCCCCTATACGGATCGTACACCGATCTGGTCAGGTGGGATCAAGATGTCACCATTCCAGTCGGCCAATCCGCTGACACCCCGGCCGATAAAGGTTTTCGTTCAAGGAAGTTATGGGTGACCAGGGGCGATCGGTGGGTGTCGACTTTTGCGAAGAGCGCCGGCCGACAAGATTTTGTCCGAGTCACTAATATCGGTGACAAGCCGCTTACGCTCGACAACAACACGATTGTTGGCATGTGGCTGGCAGAAGGGAAAGTGCCAAGGAAGATGGGGTTCGTCTCGATCGGATCGAGACGGTATGTTGAGTGGCAGAACTTGGCATATCAAGCGACCACCGATCTGGTCAGCAATGATGGATCGGTGGAAGAAGATACCTCATCTATGGTGGAACGCCCCAGCTATGTAACCCCTGGGAAGATGCTAGTTCGAAGTAAGGCACCGCAGGCGCCGGATACGGTGGACCATCAAGTAGATGAGCCAAAGTTCGTTAACGTGGTGGCGACACAAGAACAGGCGACAGCGGAGCCGCAAATAGAAAAGGGAAGCATGGAGAGACTGGGGCGGACGATGATTTCACGCTTGAGCAGGTCGATGTCGGTGAAGGGCAGCCCGCCTATCGGGAACAGCAGTGTTCAGCCGATCAGGACGATTTGGGTGTTATTGCCCC
This sequence comes from Peronosclerospora sorghi, assembly GCA_026184515.1. Lineage (NCBI taxonomy): Eukaryota > Oomycota > Peronosporomycetes > Peronosporales > Peronosporaceae > Peronosclerospora > Peronosclerospora sorghi. Next base: position 13,569,386 of record CM047585.1, read on the forward strand.
GGAAGATGACCAGGTCTGCATCCATGAGGGCGGGGACCAATACATTCAGGAGTTGGAGAGCCAGATGGATGACCTCCCTGAAGTGTCTTCTGACCCGCCCGAGGTTACTATGGACGATCTGCAAGTGGGCGATCGGGATCTCAACAGTCCCGATCAGATCGATCAGCTAAAGCAGATCATATGGAAGAAGAAACATCTGCTGATCGGTAAAGGCAAAGTCTTACCCCCTGCTGCTCGCGGAGCGATTTGTGACATCGACGTTGGAGATGCCAAGCCGATCGCCCAGAGATGCCGACGTGTGGCGCCACAGTACCGCGAAAAATTGTCTGACCTTATTAAAGGACTGTTGGATACCAAGATCATCAGACCGTCGACCTCGCCATGGGCCTCACCGATCGTGATCGTGATCAAGAAGAACGGTGTTGACATCAGGTTGTGTATCGACTATCGGTTGTTAAATCGGTTGACCAAGCTTATGGTGTACCTGATGCCGCTGATCAGCGATCTACTAGAAGACCTTGACAAGACTCTGTGGTATTGCTCACTAGACATGGCAAGTGGATTTTGGGTGGTTTCGATGACCGATCGGGCTCGCGAGATCTCCGCATTTGTTACGCCGTTCCGTCTGCTCGAGTGGAACCGTATGCCGTTCGGGTTGAAGAACGCGCCCCAGATCTACCAGAGGCTGATCGACAACGCACTGTATGGACATTTCAAGATCAGCACCGATCAGGACCTCACCAAAAATTATGATGTATTTACAGAGGGTGAACCCGATCGGGAAAGGAGACCGTCCGTTCTGGGGAGGAGATCGTATATCGACGACATTCTGATCCCTTCTTCGTCATGGAGCGATCTGTGCGAGAAGGTCGAACGTTTGTTGGAGACATGAGATCGCTGGAACCTGTCGATCAGTGCTGTGAAAAGTTATTGGGGCATGTCCAAGGTCGCTTATTTGGGTCATATGGTGTCGATCAGTGGGCTGGAGGCCAATCCCAAAGATCTGGAATCACTGAACAACCTCCCGTTTCCCAGATCGCTGAAGGCAATGCAGTCCTTCTTGGGAAGCCTAAATTACTACAGCCGCTTCATTGAAGACTTTGCGATTTACGCGGCCGTGCTGTACGAGCTCCGGGAAGTCGACTACCATATGTTGCGCGAAGAAGATCGGGAAACTTTACGGGAGGGCAGCAACTCTGATCTGCCCGCAGATTGTCCGCAAGTGGAGGCAGAGGATCACATGAGGCGTGCAAAGGTTGCTTTCGGTATGCTAAAGGCCAAGATGGCGACGGCACCGATTCTCAAGCACTTAGATCCGGAGAAAATGCCGATCGTCATTGTGTATGCTAGTAAGTGGGCCATTTCGGCCACTCTAGTACAAGAACATGATGGAGTGTACCACCCGGTCACTTTTACGAGCCGGACATTGAAGCCGAACGAGTTCAACTATGGGATCGTCGAAAAAGAAGTTCTGGCTTTACTACGGATCTTGGATGTGTGCCACAACCTACTGGTCGGCCGATCTGTAAAGGTCCTTTCAAGAAAGTCGACATTGGCCTGGTTATTATCAGCCAATGGGATGGACGGTCGGCTCGGCAGATGGTCAGCTATCTTGTCACAGTGGTCTCTCGAGGTCGTCAAGTGCACCAAGGGAGAGGAAGAGATATTGGGCACATTAGCTGCCAGTATCACCCCTCGGTCCGAAGTAGATGAGGCTTTAGTGGCGATTGCCCCAAGGAAGCAACCTCGACAGTCAATCTCGCGGCCGACGCCGACCGTCGATCAGGATGAGGAACTCCTGGTCTTGAGTTTTGACGGGTCGGCCCGAGTGAAGAAGGTCGGCTCCTATAGTGCCATACTGTGGAAGTCACCACAATGGTCTATAGTCGCAGCCGCCACCGATTTCACGCCTGACATAACGGTCAACGAGGCATAATATCGGGGTCTACTTCTATGTCTTGATCTGCTGTCATCACAACAGAAAGGGCGGATCATCATATGTGGTGACTCCAACCTAGTGATAAGGCAGATCACCGGGGAGATCGACTGCAAGGCGCCACGGCTAAAGTTGCTAAATGATCGGGTGATGAAAGCGCTGAAAGACTATCCCAATCACGAGCTATTGCACGTGAAACGGGATTGTAACAGAAGCGCCGACCACCTCGCGACCCAAGCCATGCGGGACCAGATTGGGGTGACTATCACCGAGGAGGCCGTTCTACATGAACTTATGGACATAAACAGGCTCCCGGAGTTGATCAAGCCCAAGGACAGCCCGATCAGGTACATGTGATGGAGGCGACTAGATCGCAAACTCGGAAGTCTCGCCGATCGTTCCCAAAGGAAAGGCTGAGTCAGTACGTTGTACAACAGCTAAGTGCGGAACGGATCCTCAAGGCGAAGGACGAAGAAGAGTGGATCGTCAACTTGAAGGCTTATCTGCGCGGTGAATTGTCCAAGTTGACAAATGGTCAGGTGAAAAAGTGTGCCAAGATCACGGACAGTTACGATGTGGATGAAAATGAATTGCTATATTACTGCCGCGACACTGATAAAGACAGTGCCGATCGAGATCGACTGGCGAAACTGGTGATCCCTGAGTTGCTGCAGCCGGATGTCCTTCATCACTACCATGTGAGTCTAGAAGGGGGACATCAAGGCATAGGCAGAACATATCACAAGATCAGGGCCCACTTTCACTGGAGAGGACTTTTTCGAAGCGTGCAGAAATATGTGGGCTGTTGCACGGATTGCGAGACCGGAAAGGGCAGACCGATAATCAAGGGCCGATCTCCCGGAAATATCGAGGCTACCTACCCTTTCCAGGTGATAGCGATGGACCACATACCGTCACTGCCCAGATCGACACGCGGCAACACTGAGCTGCTGATATGGGTCGACCTATTCACCGGTCTGGTGATTGCAAAGGCTATTGCATCCCGATCTGCGGAGCAGATCGCCCAGAGTTACGAAGAATGCGTGTTTAGAAGGTTCGGTGCCAGCGAAGTTATCAGACACGATCGGGAACCCGGTTTTATGGCCGAGGTGTTCCGGTCGTTCAATAACATGCTAGGCCAGAAACAGAGTGCGACGATGGCATATCGTCCGCAAGCGAACGGATCGGCTGAACGCATGGTTCAGACAATAACAAGGGCGATCAAGATGTATGTGGCCGACCCAGACCAACGTGACTGGGATGAGTATGCAGAAAGACTGGTATTCGCACTCAACTCTTCAACCGATCGGGTCCGAGGAGAGACGCCTTTCTATCTGGAGTATGAATGGTACCCTCGATAGAAACTTGAAGAGGCGATATCGATCGGCTGCACTAGGACCCGTGATCGCGATGCCCGCCGTTGGCGTATGCAGGTCCAGAAGCACTATCAACATGCGAAGGAAGTCGTCAACGAGAAGTTGCGTCAGGCCACACAAGATCGAGCAGATCGGAATAACGATCAGGTCCGACCTCACGGTATTGAACCAGGGGCGAGGGTCTGGTTATACCTCGATCGGGTCAAGGAAGGTTATGCAAGGAAGTTGGCTCATATGTGGCACGGTCCTTTCTGTGTAGCAGAGCTGATCGGTGAGCATGCTGCCCGTCTGATCACGATCGGCACGGATTATAAAGTTTTTCCGATCGTGCATGTGTCCAAATTGAAGCTGGTCAGAGAGTTCCCCGATCGGCCCAAAACACCCTGTGTGGTGGATTAAGCGGAGAGATTCGATTTTGATGAAGCTCTGCTGCCGGAGGACAGTTGGTAAAGGCCATTGGAGGAGGACGAATTCGAGGTGGTGAAGGTGCTAGATGTCCGATCGGTCAAGAAGACACGTTTCGGTCGCACCCACCGAGAATATATGGTCCGGTGGAAAGATCATGATGAAGCAACTTGGATCGATGAACTTGATCTAAATTGTGGAGCACTGCTACGAGAGTTCGAGCGAGAACGAGTCAGTAGGAATCGCTTCGAAGTGATGCAGACTCATGAAGATGCAGACCAAGACACGCAGTAGCACCGATCAGACCGATCGGTGTGAATATGTGTAAGGTCCGAATTATTGTGAACATATGATAAACTGTGATGAACTGGAGTAGTGAAGTGACGAACGTGATGATGATTTTCGCGATGTGAATGGAACTGTATATGATAACGTGTTGGTGCAAGTTTGGATAAAGTGATGAATTTTGGTCAGTGACCAGGTGATCAAGAAGTTTGAAAGAATGATGACATATATTATGAATTATCTGGTCAGCTATTACCGTATCAAGATTCGCAATCACCCTACAGGCGACCGATAGTCAGCGCCGGGTGATCTACAATCTGGTCCCGGAACTGATTACGCTAAGGCTCCTTCCGATCCATCTGGATCAAGGCGTCCTTCAGGTCTGCAACTGGCTCGTCACAGCGGAAGCCGGGATACCAGATGCCATCCTCAGCTAACGCCCCGGAGCTCTCGATGCGACGCTTGGCCATGTGAAGAAACACTGGATATAAGAAAACGTCGAGGTCGCACTCGCGGGCCAACATCCCTTCCAGTACAAACTGGCATAGGATCAGCCAGGCCTCGCCCGATCGACTCCAGCGCTGTTTCCGGAGCTTCCGATACAGGATCAAGTCTACGTCACGCAACTTCTGACCCGCGGGAAGGACGAGGTAATGGGTGGATTCCCATATCGCTTGGCAGTGGGCTGAATTGAAAGTCCGAAGTCGATCCAAGAGCGAATCGACCCAAGGAGTTGACGCAAATATCGAGTCCAACTTGGCGCTGAGCAACACCTCCCATGGCCGATCTGCATATACCAGAGAGATCTGCGCTCCTGTAATCAGATCTGCTCGCCACACAGATGGGTCAGAGTCTTCGGAGCTGGAGGGAAGAGCCAAAAGTCGGGTCGGGACAGAAACCGGACGAGACCTTGTTTGGTCAGGGCTGACCGGTGCAAGCTACCGATCTGCCCCGGTGACCACGGCATAATGGCGTCGAAAGTCCGCGATGGGAGAGGTCGATCTACAATCGATATTCCCTTCAATCTGGCGTGACGGCGCAGTCCAGATGTGCCAGGCTGGCAGGAAGGCGCCGATCCGCATGGTTCACGAGCCCGTGCAGTTTTGTTACACTGGGAACTGATCTCCTGATGAGTCCCCGATGCAGACTTCATCGGAGCCGGCGCCGATCTGACCGGGACTTAGATAACGCGCTGTTTGTGAACTCAGGATCTCCCGATTCGCTGTCCCGAGTCCCCTCCGTAGGAGACCTCTGTGCTCTGGGTGCAAACAGCACGGGGGCGCGAGGGCGCATGAGATTTGGTGATGTTGGAAGTGCCGGCTGTGGCCGATCTTGGGCTTGAGAGATGCGCCATCGTCTTGGATTTCTTTTGGGGCACCGCCCGCTTCTCCTCGAATTCGGAGTCGCGAGCTATGCCCCGCGCCCTTGATCCCCTCGACGCGTCCTTGCGTTTACGCTTGGAAGTTTTCGAAATCTTGGAGTGGCGAATTTTAGCCAATGGGTGACTTTGTCCTCGAACCTGGTGTAGGTCGACTAGAACTGCCGATGCAGACCGGTCCGCGCTGGAGCTAATAGCCGGACGCCGGTATAGCAAGTCGGTCAGCTGTTTATGGCACTGCTCTACGACATCCCAACGGCGGTCTGACTCCTGGGTCCAGGTGTCCGATTGGCTTTGGAAAGACCAGACCTTATCGACCTGACACTTGACCACGACCTGTAGCTCGCTGATCTGCCGCTCTAGGTCACCATGTTGGGTACACAGTAGGGTCCGGTCGGACTGATCCTCCAACATCTGCCGGTTGACCAGCGCGAGCTGTTCCCGGAGGTGTGATCAGTACGCTTCTAGGCGAGACAGATCATGCCGAGCGCCGATCAGCCCGTCCAATATGGGGCATAGCTGATCGCAGAGGTCACGCGACTGTCGAGCAGCCGCAAGCAAGGCGTCAACCGCTTGAGCGATGTCAGTGGGCAACCGATCTGCATACGTAGAGAGGTTAGGGCGGTTCCAAGGTGAAAATCGGATCGATCGACTTACCTCGCGCTGTTTGTTGGGCAAGCTGGGCCCGGAGATGTGCGTTCTCGGCGAGAACATCTTTCAACTGCTCAGTCAAGGGGGTCAAGGTGTCGACATCCTTCCGCAGCTGAAGGAACGATGCATTCTTGGTGGCCAGCTCCGACTGAAGGTCGCAGATGGTCTTTCGAAGCTGATCAGACCCGATCTGATCCCCATCCGGTCTGTCGGAACCTGGGGTGCTGCAAGAGCTGTCATATCGGGTCGATCGGCTAAGGGAATCGATGTGTGGTGACTGGGCGCACAGGTCACCTGCAGGATCAAGCGTCAAGAGAAGTTACAAGGAGATCAGACGTACAAGGGGCGCATATCTGGTGAAGGCGGGGCCGAAGACATGTCCATTGGTGGAATGTTGGTTGCCGTGAAGGTCAAGGAGTTCAACTGCTGGCGAAAGAGTTAACTGGTGGTGAGATCGGGTTGCTACCGTTGCGCGGCTGCGACCAGACTCAAGGGTGTCTGTGGCGAAGCGAAGGCAAAAATTTGGTCACCTTCTGTCAACGGCGTGCCGATCAGCTGTTCAGCGATCGGATTGGTGGAAACAAGGGGGGGGGATTTTAAGCCTATCATGTGCAAGGAGTGTCAAGCACATGGATTTTGGTAAGTCACATGGCATTGCGTGTATTTTACATATTTTAGTGTTTGGTACATATTGGGACCGTAAGGTTATTGGAAAAGAAGTAAATTGGCCTTGGAGTGGAAAAGAAGTAAATTGGTCTTGGATTGGAAAAGTGGCTAAGAGGTCCTAAGATACTCTTAAAAAGTTTGGTTTTCTAAGTCGCCTTCTCACGTCGCGGAGTGTTTGGGGTCAGAGGGTCGAGTAATCCCCTCCTGCCCATTATACCCGGCCGGGGCGCGTCGCAGACGCATTTGGCCGCCCGAAGTCCTTCTACAGGAGTGTCCATTGGCTGACTTCTCTCAAGTTTAAGTCACGTACGTTTGGAACGTACTACAAGTGGATTGGTCTTTACGTGGAGATATCGTTTGTGGAATTCACGAGCATATTGGATTTTTACGTGGACATATTGGTTTATTATAACATTGGTTGGAGTTTAGACCAGCTTTGGTCTTCTCTCATATTGGTCAGAGGATAGACCAGTTGAGTTGTCTGCCCTCTATTATCTCGTATTGGTTGGGTCTAGATCGATTGGACGGTGGACCCATTGGACTATACATATTTCAAGTGTAACCGGTCCACAAGTACCCAGGGTGAAGAGTTCCGCCCAGGGTACACCCCCCTGTACGGTCTGCATACTATCAGACCCAAGTCAACCAGCGACACGATCCACCGAGTGTTGAACTAGCCCATTCCATCGGGTACACAAGGTGATATGGCAACGCAAGATGAATCGGACCAGGCGTCTTCTGTTGATGATCGGTCGTCTCCCAGCAGTGGACGATCAAATCGGATCGCAAGCGGGTCCGCGGGGTACCCCCCCCCGTAAGTTGGAAGGCTGGGCACGATGGTGGTCAGGTTCTCGACACAACTGTGTTCGATTTTGAACTTGACTCCACCACACAGGTTTCTGTACCCAAGGTCTCAATTGACCTTAAGCTGAAGTTTGCAGACTTCTACAGCTTAGAACGTTGCCTAGTCCTGGTTTTGGACTCGAGGTATGACCTCATTCTGGGCATGAAGTGGCTGGAAAGCCACGGGCGATGGATAGACTGGAAGTCTAAGTACATTGGCTCAACGCACCCGCGATCGGGTGAAGCATTGGCGAGTCATGAACCCACTTTTGATCGACCGCAAAAGCGATTCTTGCGTGAGATGCCAGAGATTGGGATGTCTGAGATGATCAGTCCCAATGAGGTCAAGGAAGTGTTCCTTGACGAGGTGGATTCGTCGGTTAATCCCCACGACGACATAGGCGAGACTGGTGAGTCGCCAGTGGTAGAGGTGGATTTATCTGAGGTTAAGCGCGAGGCGATTCCTAGAGAAGAGACCCGTAGTTTGTCTCTTCTGCAGGTCGGAACTGATTCCAACCATGCCGTGCTAAGCGAGAATGTTGCGATTCCAGTGGTAGGGGTAGAGACCCCTGTAGTTAAGCGCGAGGCGCTTCCAAGTGAAGATACCCGTAGTTCGTCTCTTTCGCACGTCGGAAATTATTCCGACCACGCCTTATTAGGTGATACCGGCGATTCACCGGTGGTATAGGTAGAGACCTCTGTGGATAGTCGCGATGCGCTTCCAATAGATGGGGCAATTGACTCCCCCCATCTGGGTCTCGGGATAAGTCCCGAGGCCAGTAGTCAGCAGTCCTACAGGATGCTTAATAGTGTGACAGGTGTTGTCACAGAAAGCGTAAGCCTGGAACAGTTGCCTGGGGTAGGCGAACTGTTGTCGTTGGAGGAGATGTCCTTCAACGAGTTTGAAACTGCTTTGAAAGCAGGGGAAATCGACGAGGTTGTCGTATTGCGTCCGGAAGAGGAGTTGAACCTCTCATCCACGATGGACGAGTCAGTTTTGGTGCAAACCAAACCGGGATTGAATTCCCGAAGCGGTCTCAAGATCCTCGCGGATCCTGAGGACCCTTACCATTCCTTACTTAAGGAATTCGGAGATGTCATTAGTGACAACCCGCCGATGGGGTTACCACCGGATCGGGGAGTCCGACATGAAATTGATTTGGTTCCTGGAACCAAATACTGCATTACGAGGCAGTGGTCTCTCCCCAAGGATCAATGCGACGTTATCGACGCATTCTTCAAGGGGAAAGAAGAGGCAAGGAATGGTACGGGAGAGCAAGTCTCCCCATTCATCTCCCACATTTTGTGGTCGTTAACCGAACGGAAAGTGGCGCATTGTTCATTCGTACAATAAGCTGAATGCAGCTACTGAACCCATGCAGACTCCGATTCCTCGGAAGGATGTCCTCCAGAACAATATGGCGGGCTGTACGGCGTACAGTGCTTAGATCTGGTGGATGGGTATTATCAGGTGCTGATGCGATGGCCTATATTCCGCTGACAGCGGTTAGAAATCCTAGTGGCATGCTGTGGGAGAGGCTTGTTATGCCACAAGGGATTTCGAATGCACCAGCGACTTTTAATCGCTTGGTGACTCAACTCTTCCGCCCTCATATAAAATACGCTCAGACGTACTTCAACGATATATTCGTTCATAGTCGTGCGGAAGGCGACTCGTCTGATGTTCAGACGCACCTGATACACCTTCGAGCGGTGATCGAATGTATGGGGGAGCATAAGTTATATGGGAACGCGTCCAAATGTATCTTTGGTGCTGAGGAAATTCCTTTACTCGGATGCTTCATCGGTAAGGATAGAGTGCGGACGGATCCCGCGAAGGTTAAAGCCATTTTGAAGTAGCCTTCGCCTGTAAATCTTAGAGATTTGCGGAAGTGGCTTGGATTAGCCAATTATCTCCACAAGTGCAACGAGAAATACGCTGAAATGGCGAATCCATTAACTGACCTCTTTAAGAAGGACGTTGATTGGTGTTGGGAAACCAAACACCAAAACGCTTTTGAAGCGGTTAAGTGGAGCTTGTTAAAAGCTCCTCTTCTTGCTCTCCCAGATTCTGGGAAAACTTTTAGCGTCGTCTGCGACGCCTCCGATTTCGCAATCGAATGTGATTTGTTACAAGCAGACGACGCGGGACGAGAACGCGTGATTGCGTTTGAGACGAGGCAGCTTAAAGCTGCGGAACGGAATTATCCCGTTCATGACAAGGAGATACTTGCAATGAAGTATGCTCTCGTCAAATTTAGGGTTCACCTACTCGGCTCAAATCCGTTCGTGGTTTATACTGACCATGCGTCCTTACGGACAGCGACAAAGTCGCCTCATCTATCTCAACGGATGGCCCTTTGGATCTCCCCTTTTGCGGAGTACAACTTTGAGGTTAAGTATAAACCTGGCAAGCAGAACGTGCTTTCAGACGCGTTGTCGCGTCGTCCCGATTACGAGCTCGCTCACGCGACATTCGTCACCTCGTCTGTGATGGATCTCATACGCCAGGCGTATGAGAAAGACCCACAGTGTACGGCGCTTATCAGCGCGTTGGGTGGAAAGGGACTTGGCTCGTCTGAGCCAAACCTGTCAAGTCGAGCTAGAGCTAGGTTACACCGTTACAGGTACTGTGACGGTTTGCTATATTATATCACGAGCGCGGAGTACACCCTGCGGATGGTAGTTCCTCATGATGAGGAACTGAAGTATAGAGTCCTCTTTGAGGCACATGACGCCCCTACCGGGGGTTTTTTAGGTCGGGATAAGACCTACAGCGCTTTAAGCGCTTTGTATTGGTGGCCCAACATGTATAAGTGGGTCGGTGCGTATATACGCACCTGTGAGACGTGTCAGAGGGTTAAACCCTCTGCAAGTTCAGCTGCGCCTTTGGAGAGCTTGTCCGTTCCGACGGAGTGTTGGAAATCCATTAGTATGGATTTTATCTTCGGTTTTCCGAAGGATAAGGCCGGGAACACCGGCATATTGGTCTTTGTAGACCGTTTGAGCAAGATGGCTCACCTGGCGGTGGTGCCAGAGTCCATTGATGGACAAGGAACAGCAAAAGTGTTCCTATACCGTGTCTTTCGACAGCATTGTCTACCCGATTCCGTTGTGTCGGATAGGGATCCCCGTTTTACGGGGCAGTTTTGGGGCGCGCTGTTTAAGGTGCTAGGCACCAAGCTCCTTATGTCCACTGCGGATCATCCACAGACGGACGGACAAACGGATCGCGTTAATCGCGTTGTAGAGGATATCCTCCAGATTTTATGTCCGGATTCTCCAAAGAGTTGGAGTGAGATGCTTCCTATGGTCGAATTTGCTATAAACAATTCGGTCCATGCATCTACGGGGTTTACCCCGTTTTACGTGAGCGGATTAGTGAATCCTAGGGTTCCGTTGTTGCCACGTGTGTGTGGCCCAGGGCTTGAGGGGGGAGGATTCCCTGATGTCAGCCCTGTATCTGTGCGAAAGCACATCGATAAGTTCTTATCGACGCGCCTTAGTGTCTTACGACACGTCTGCGATGCCATGGCGGAAAGCCAAGACAGGCAAAAGGGACAGGCCTACCGCAAGGGGCGGCGTAACGAAAGGGTGTACAAAGTAGGAGAAAGTGTTTTATTAAACGATAAGAATCTTCCTACATATGCAGTTTCCAACGTGTTGCGGAATAAACTGCGCCCCAGGTTTGTGGGCCTTTTAAAGTACTAGCCCGAAAGGGCTTGTCGTATACATTTGACATCCCGAAGGCGATGCGTACGAATCCAACCTTCTACGTGGGTATGCTTAAGCCATACCAGGACCCGGAGGCAGGTCCCCTCTTGGATGGGGTTGGTAAGGCGAATAGCCATAAGAGCCGTAAGACACGGCAGGGCAGAGGAAGCCCGAAAGGGCTAAAATGCGACCACGAAGTTGCTCAACGGACGCCGCGAGAGAGGCAAGCCGCCTCTCGAAGCGTTCAGTGGCATCCCACTCATCGCGGAGTCCCTTGTGGACATCATAGATGTGACGGCTGTGTCGATCACAGCGCTCACGAATCTCAAGTCGCAATTGCGCGACCTCCTCCTCCAATGCTCGATGCGGAGGGTACTCCTCATTATCATGTGAAGCGTCTGATGGCGCGGCGCCATCACGGGGGTCAAACACAGTATCTGGTGAAGTGGAAGGGTTATCCACACTCACAGAGTTCGTGGGAGTCCGAGACTCCCCTACGGCAGGATTGCCGTGACGTCGTTGACGCTCTCGAGCGGGAGAATCCCGCTGCGGGTCAACGAACAAAGGGGCGCGAGAAGCCCTTTCACCCCCAGTAGTTGGGAGTTCGCCGGAGGCAGATGTGGGCTCACACTGTCCTCTGGCACCGCGGTGGGGGCAGGGGCGCTGGCGTAGCGCGTGCGATAAGGGGCACGTAATAGCCCCATCGCTTTGGCTCTGGCGAATGCCATGCGCAACGCCCTCTCCACCCAAGCGTCACGACGGGAATAGCTGTTGTGCAGATCATTAAAACTGGGGAGGAGCTTCTCCCCTTCTGCCCAAGCGCGGAATTTCTTTTCTGCATCTTCAGCATTTTCTCCCGGAGAGAGAATGATAGGAACCTCGCGGAGGTTCTCAACAGGGGCACCCTGTGCCTGCCTGTCGAGGAGTTCTCGGTATGAGACGCTAGTGAACTGCTTTTGCGTTAGCAGTTGTTGCCGGAGTTTCTCCCGGAGTTCGCATTGATACGGCTGTTCAGACGCAGGGCCAGGGGTATAGAATGCTAAACCATTCCTTACCATACTCCTAGCCCACTTTGGAAAGTCACCTGTACCTTCAAAATTATATGCCGCCCGTGGCGGGCGTTTGGGGGCGTGTAACGCAGCCCTTAGTGCCTGTGAGGCAAATTGGGTTTCTTGAGCTGCGTCCAGATCATTGGTGATGATCGCCTTCGTCGATCCGGTGTATCATCCGACATTGGCAGGGGTGGCTCACTAGTTCGTGCATTTTCTTCAAGTGTGGGGAACGAATTAGGCTGCCTACATCGCCGTTCGGCTTTGTCGTAGCGGTCAGCCTTTGGGGAGATATCCCCAAGGGCATCCACCTCCGAGTTCTTGGAATAGTCTATCTCCTCTTCTCGAGGAGACGACTCCACAGCACCACTAATGGTGCTCATGGTTAGCCAGAGGGTCTGGAAGTTGGAGTTCTCCAACTAAATTTGATTTATTGCGTAAGCAATAGTCTTGATGGGGGAGGATGTAACAGAGTTACATTCGGGTTACATGTAGTATGTGGTGTACGTGAGTACACTACGGTTGGGGTCATTATTGACCGGTCCGAAAGGTTTTGGACCATTGTTTATTTTAACCAATCAGGGCAGGAGCCCTTGGTGGAGGCGTGGCAGCCATCCACGTGTTAATACACAGGTGGTGTACACTACATTTTAGCTAGGTACGAATTTAGTAAGTTCTACTTAGTATTACATATAGTTTACATTAGTTTAAATTAATTTAGGCTAATTATATTAAATATATATTCAGTTTACATTTCACTCAACCGACTACAGTCGCTCGACCTCGACCGGTCGCGCGTGTAGTGAGTGCAGTAGCGTAAGGGGATTTCTCCTCTTAGCTACCCCCTTAGTAAGGGAGCCTTGTGTTAAGGCATTAGCGAAAGCTAATAGTAAACCAAAGTGGGAATCTTGGCCCCGATTAAGAGAGTTCTCTCTTACTAAGACCTTTTATAAGGGCGTATCGGCTAAGTAGCGGCGAACGCCGCTTAAAGGAAAGTCTTCCTCTGTGCGCTAGCCGCACCGTGCGTGTACGCACCGGCTACACCATCTCTGTCAGCGGTTTGAACAGTCCAAACACTTCGCATTCCACTTGAGAAACTGCATAAGACTCTGCCTCCATCGTCGATAGTGAAACACATCCTTGTCGTTTACAAACCAATATAAATTTATTCCATCCAACGTAATTAGACCACCCTTTACCGATTTTCGATCCATCTCTTCTCCAGCTTAGTCCGCATCACTGTATGCCACCAATTCAATTGCATCTTCCTTTACAACTTCTCTTGACACCTCCATCTTCAGCTTTATCTGCTTCGTTCCCTTCAGGTACCTTAAGATTCTCCTCGCTAGTCTCCAGTCCAGAAACTTTGGCGCATGTCTGCCGCGTCGCTTTGTGAACAGCAAACACGATGTCTGGCCTAGTGCATCTCGCTAGGCACAGGAGGGATCCAAAAAAAGATTGGAAGTCCCTCACTGCAGGAGATCCGTCACTAGGCTTGACCGGCAGATCGACTTGTTTCTCCATGCAAATGTCTTCGTAATTACTTCCAATCGGTGTCTTCACGCTTTCAGCGTCCGTTAATTCATATCCATCCACAAGACTGCTTATCATAACTTCTTAATCCAGATAGTATCCTCCTTCTGCCTCATACGTTACTATCATTCTCAGAAACTTCGATACTTCTCCAATATCCTTATTTTCTAGTACTTTCATGTCTTCAAAAAAGGTTGCCACCAGTCCTTGGTTCGTTCCCGTAACCAGCAGATCATCCACGTAAACACCCACGACCACTATATTCACTCCATTCCACTTGAAATACAGACATAAGTCGGTACAGCTCTGCGAGAAATCCAAATTCAATAACTTGTCATCTAGTAATCTGTTCCACAAACGACCCGCCTGTTTTAGGCCATACAGTGTCTTCCTGACCTTCAATACTATCTCGTTCGCCTTGAACTTCATCAAAACTTCCTTGCTCAATTCCATTACCTTAGGAATGTAGAGGTAAATGTCCTGTTCTTCTTTCAAAGCCTTCACATTAGGCGTTTGGGATGTCTCCGTGCTTAGCCTTCACGTTTCATTTCTTCGCCAAACCCAGTATAATTTTAACCTATCCCATATCCATAACGGCCGCAAACGTAAGTCCATAATCCACACCAAAACGCTGTTCGTTTTCACACGCGACAAGCCGTGCCTTGTACCTCTCACGTTATCATTAGCGTCTGTCTTGGTCTTGAATATCAATTTCGTATGTAGTGGCCTGCATTCTTCAGGTTTCTACATAATAGTTCACACTCCATTCATCTCAAGAGCCATAATCTCGGATTCTATAGCCACAATCCATTCCTGCTTGAGCTTGCTGTTCATTGCTTCTGTGTAGTTTCTTGGATCCATTTCTGTGATCATGTTCACAACACCACGGTCTTCATTCTTCATGTTGGTTTCTTCTTTGGCTTCGTCATTTTCTTCTGCGCTCTTCTTCGCATAGTTCCTCGTTAAATACCGATCCCTCGTCCAAGTTTTTTTCTCTTCTTTTTGTCATGCTTCTTATTTGCGCTTGTTTCCGCAACATTTTTTCCATTTCCTTCGTTTACTGCACTTGCTCCTCCTAAGTGGCCGCGGCTTCCATCCAGATAAAAACGCCGCATTTGTTGATTCTGTGTATCATCTAAGGTCTCCACGTTCTTGATATGCTGTGTGACTACCACCTTTCGATCCTGCTTCAGAAACACCTTGTATTCTTAAACTTTCCTCGCTTTTTCCAATGATTAAACCAACTTGTGCCCTATGGGACAGCGAATCCTTCCCTGGGTTCCGGTACACGGTACACGGAGACCCAAACGCAACGATATCTCTAAGACGCGTCTTCTTACCCGTCAGCATTTCCATCGGCGACATCTGCCTTGAATTCGCGCTCGTCGGGCTTCTATTCAGTATGAAAGCCGCGTATTCCACTGCACCACCCCAAAATGACAAATTCAGTCCACACGCAAGCAGCATGCATCGCGCCATGTTCATTATAGTGCGATGCATCTTTTTAGCCTTGCCGTTGCTCGCATGATTTCCAGCTTCACTTGTCTCCCAATGCCTGTGCTTCTGAAAAAAATGATCCAAGTTCTTGTATTCCGCTCCTACGATCGTGCGCAAAATGTGTACCTTGCATTCGAACCTTCTCTCAAAAAACGCGATAAATTGATCGAACTTCTTGGATGTCATGTCCTTAGGCTTCTCTAAAAAAACTCGAACGTAGTTCGTCTTGTGATCCACGAAATTCACCATATACCTGTTGCAGTGTCTATCCTTGGGTGTGATCGGATATTTCAGGTCTGAACATATCCGTCCACCCACTATCGATGGATAAAAAAATGCTCGCCACTATACTTCTTCGTTTGGTTACTCTTGGACTGCTTACCCTGTGCGCAGGTAAGACAGTTTATGCGCTTGATGTCAGTAAGTTAGATTCTAAAACCTGGATCCTTTGCTAATTTTTCAATGACGTCGTACCTTAGATGCCAAATCCGTGAATGGAAATGCATCAATGATCCACGCTGAACGTCATTGTTCTTCCGTATTTCTTCCTCATTTACTTCAATCGCCGCCATAACGATATCTTCAAACTTTTTCTCCAGCATATCCGCTCGTACATTGATCGTGAAGATCTTGTTAATTTTCTCCACGTCAAATAGTCTCTCACCAGTCGCATGATGCTGGATCACTCTTCGACTGCCCACGTAAGCTAAGCCACAGCCCTTCTCTTCTAATATTCCGTATGATAGAATAATACGCGATAAGTTCTCCACGTAATAAACATTTTCGACTTTAATAAGACGTTCCACGCCTCCACAGCTTACGTAAATTTTCAGATCTCCCTTCATTCCAATTTTTAACTGCTTTCCGTCCGCTTGAAAACATACACCCGACACTCGTTTAGTATTGCGCAAAAAAATTGAGTCATTAGTCAAATGCATGCTTGCTCCACTGTCGAGTAGCCACTTTTCATTCGATATATTTCCATAGTCACCAGTAATTTTTAACGTGAAATCCATCTTCTTTACCTCTTTATTTGGGCATTTCCACTTCAAGTGCCTTATTTCACTGCATGTGTAACACTTCTTGGCCCTT
This sequence comes from Peronosclerospora sorghi, assembly GCA_026184515.1. Lineage (NCBI taxonomy): Eukaryota > Oomycota > Peronosporomycetes > Peronosporales > Peronosporaceae > Peronosclerospora > Peronosclerospora sorghi. Next base: position 13,585,811 of record CM047585.1, read on the forward strand.
ACCTTCTTTTCAGCCACAACGTTCACCATTCCGTAAGTCGTTCCTCTTCGCCTATTTCCGTCATATTCGAGGGTTTGTGCAAACTGACAAAGCTCTTCTGCTTGTCGTAGGTAATCAATGCGCGTATGATCATACTTGGACATCATGGCTTGTTTGAGCTCTGGTGCTGCGTGATATATCACGCTATCTAGCACCAAATAGTCTGCTCGTCCACCTACTTCCTCGGCTACAGCCAACAAATAGAGATAGTGTTCCGGCCAAGTCCGTGAAGGACTTTTACGGGCCGAAAACAAATTCATCGACTGTGCGGGCGTGATCTGCGTGTGAAATGTTGATAACATCTTTTCCATTATATATCATAACGCAGGATTCTCACTCCATCACGTTTCTACTTGCCGGTTATAATAACTCTCGGCTTTCCCTGATAGATAATGCCCTAGAAGATAGACTTTTACGTCTTCGCTCCATGGGAAACCATACGCCTCAGCAATACCAATTTGTGGTAAAAATTTCCTAGCCCACGGGTAAAATCTCGAACCAAGTCCCCGATACACTTCCGTTCAGTCAAATACTCTTATTTGCAGCTTGCACTGCTTTTGGGAAGGCGTCCGCATTACATGCGCATACGCGGTCTGATTTCCGCCTTGATGGACCCCAGGGTGTGCATACCCGCCTCCTTGGATCCTTGGCTGTGCTACGACCCGTTCTGCGCCTTATCCGCCACCTCGGTCGAAAATATTCGCTCCTACCTTACTTAAATGCCTGAAACTCAGTACCGCAGGGTTACCAACCTTGTAGACAACCCTCTCCTCATGGCTACCATCGAGCGATGCCATGCTCATCTTGGTGTCGCCTCTTGGGGTCTGGTATGCGTTACCACCTCCATCTGACGCATCTCCGCGTGAATCTTCTAGCCGTATTAATCGCCCCGAGATTCCGCGCATGGCCGCCAAGATGTCTGCCGACCCCACACTTTCTTCAACCACAGCAACTTTATCCTCTGTCATATCGCGCCCTTCACTTGGGCTCATAATCTGTTGCGCCATCTTCTCTTTTTACATGTCGTAATCGTAATACATCTATGCGTTCCACTCGCTCCTAGCGTAAAGTCTCCACGTGCGCATGCGTAATCAACCTGCAGGTATCTAAACCAATCTAATCGAGAACTTAACCTGTATGCACTCCACTAATACGTAATGCCAAACGATAAATACACTCCCTTAACACACAATCACTTGTTGGTCCAAAGTCAGAGTGCGCGCAAAAGTAGCGTGCGCGAAAGAAGCGTCAATTAATCAGTTAAAGAAGAAAATGTAAAAGTGATATATTTTGACTACACTAAATTATAGTCCGTCACAAATTATAAAAATTGTGTACACCTATTTTCTGTACTTGCGTGGTGACGCATCATACGTGGAATATCGAAACGCTTCAGCACATCTTCATATTCTATCAGATTTGATACACATGATTATGAGCATATGCCCTTACATGACGACAATGCTCGAGGATAAAAGCCAGGAGAAGTAAATCGAAAACATCATAGATTTCGAAGACACTGTTGCATCGCCGGTGCTATCGCGCCCGTGACACGTCGGCGACGTCACAAGTCTAGACCTTTAAGGCGACGGAGCCGCAAAAACGGAAAATTGAGAACCTCTCCTGATGGCTGTTGAATTAGGAACAGCCATCAGGTCGCGTAATATAAGTCTTTGGTATACTTTGCCTTTACATGTATCGGCGGACGCGACAAGGGGCGCAGACGCTGAACCGTCTGCTTATAAACGCTACACGCTTTTTGGAAGACGTCGATCTGAATTCTAAGATCTGGTCATCGTAAGATTGATAAAGAACCTTAATCGCGGAAGGCACAATAGTTGTCATCAAATAATGTGAATGATCCACGGAATTCGGTTAGCAACTGACTGTTCTCATGGAAAGACTGCATAACGATCCCGTAAACAATGCATTATTCCGGCGACAGACAAAGCAGTCAAGTATGAGGGCATCAACCCAGTATAAAGGTGTAAGTGCAGTAACAAGCACCGCTTGGTAATAACAGGAAGGTACTCACCCTTTTCCATCTTAAGTCCGTTACATAGCGGGAGCGGGTTGTTAAGGGACCCGAAATTCGGCCGCGTCGTGGGTCGGACGTATTTGTGCAATTGTGACCATCAATAAAAAGGAATTGGGTAACACCCATAATGAAATTGGGTGTTACCCAAATTTATATATACATTTTGT